>PVIA01015018.1:0-24389 GCA_004024845.1 Tonatia bakeri | reverse complement strand
GCAGGGTCTGCCACCGGTCCGTCAGCTGCCTTTTGCGTCCTCCGTGTCCACATCTGCCAGCCAGCGCTTCTTCCCGCCGGGACCCCTCGACCCCTCTCCGTAGGCCTCCGACTCCACCCCTCCTTACCGGTCTGGATGTACTGTAGTCCGACTTCCTTTCAGTTCATTTCTCTCTGTTCTGGTTGGTTTTTGTTTCTCAATTTTTGTTGTCCTTAGTTTTGGTTGCACGAGGAGGCACAGTGCGACTACCTATGCCTCCATCTTGGCCAGAAGTTCAAATATTAATACAATTTTTAAAAAGTCCTCATTATTGAAAAGGTGCAAGTGTAAAATTCAGAAAAACTAGAATCATAAGAATAATGTTTTCCATCAAAATTCATTAATTATTTTGGATCTGGAACTTGGTTTTGTTTCCCAGTAGTGATAAGAATGGTGAGGTACTAGGAACATTCTGGAAAATGCTCTCAATTTTACTTTAAAATGAGAACTGATGCTTCTGTACATTATTGTTTTCAATGATACTTCATAAGTATTTTTGGACTTTTTGAAAAAAATTCTTAATGATCCACATCCTGACCAGCACTTGGTACTGACAAACTTTAGTTTTGCAACTCTAATGGGTATAAAATATTGCTGCAACATGATCTCATGATCTTAATTTGCATTTCTCTTACTACTTACGAAGCATTTTTCTTATTAGACATATGTGTTTCTTTTGTTGTGAAATACCTAATTATCCATCCTCTATTAGATTTTCTTCCTTATCGATTTATAGGAGTTCTTTATATGTTATGGAAAATAATTCATTGTCATGTGTGGAAAGTATATTTTACCAGTGGATGGCTGGTCTTTTTACTTTATAATGTCTTTTGGAAAAGAAAAGTCCTTAATTGTAATGTATTCTAATTTCTTAATCTTTTCTTTTGTGATCAACATTATATGCATCTGGTATAAGGTATCCTTTCCACTCCAGAACAGAAAGACATTCAACATTTTCTTCTAAAACTTAAAAAAAAAAAATCACTAGACTTCTTGTTTCTGTTTCCACATGCAGTGAGTATAGAAGTTGCAACGCAATTCTAAGATCAAGTAAAAAGCTAAACAGACTGAAAAATCACCATTTTCTTAGATAGCCAAGAGAGGGAAAGACCCAGGACAAACCCCAGCCCCCAAGATTGGAGAGACAGAAAGTACAGGGAGCTATGGCTTACAGAAGCAGAGGCTCATGAGGGAAAACCACAAGAACCAGAGTGGAGGCAGGAAAACCTGAAGTGTAATTGGTGAGCTATTGGACACACAGTGCAAATCAGTTGTGGGGGTACCCACAGTGTGGTAAGATTTACCGCCAGGACTTTGACCGGGTTTTCACAATAGTATTGGAGAAAAATTACCTCATGCTTCTGGCAAAATGAGAAAAAGGAACCATTTTGAAATATGCCAGAGAGCTCTGTTCTTCTCAAAAAGGTCTGCCCTCAGGGAGAAACTAGTTGACCAGAGCCTAACCTGCTAGGGTTTTATCAGAGCCTAACTTACCAGGCTGAAGGGAAATACCCAGCTCTAGCCCATTCTAGCCACCTTGTCCCATCTTAAGGAGAGGGAAAAAACTGAGAAACTCTTGTGCAACTCACCATCCAGAGGCATAGGCCACATACAAAACTGAGACCTAATCAAAGGATTATAGAATGCTTACTCTCCTCTTACACTTCACGAACACATTATTAAAGGGCTATTTATAGCTGTTCCCTTTACCTGATACATCGTATCTGGCTATCAAGAGAAAATTACAAGGCATAGTAAAAGGCAAAAAACACAATTTGAAGAAATGGTAAGCATCAGAACCACATATGGTAGGGAACATGGAATTATCACACTGGGAGTTTAAAACAACTATGATTAAAATGTTAAGGGCTCTGATGGATTAAGTAGACAGCATGCAAGAAGAGATGGACAATATAAGCAGAGAGATGGAAGTCTAAAGAACTAAAAAGGAAAGCTAAAGATGAAAAAATACCCCATTGTAACAAAAATGAAGAGTGCCTTTGGCTTAGTAGTAATTGGACACAGCTAAGGAAAGAATCTCTGAGCTGGGAGACATATCAACAGAATCCTTGAAAAGAGAAAAGCAAAGAGAACAGAGACTACAGAAAATAGCAGAATATCCAGTAACTGTGGGACAACTACGTAAAATGTAACATGTATAATGAGAATACTAGAAGGAGAAACAAAGAAACAGAAGAAATATTTGAAACAACTGAGAATTTACCCATTAATGTCAGACACCAAACCACAGATCTAGGAAACTTGGTGAACAGCAAGTGGGATAAGTGAAAAACAAACAAACAAAAAACTACACCTAGGCATATAATTTTTTTTTCATCTTTTAAAAAAATAGTTGTTCACATACAGTGGTCTTCATCCCCCCCGCCAACCATACTCCCCCATTCCATTCCTCCCTACCTCCCACCCTTGATCCTATCACTTTGCCTTTGTCCATTTGTCCTTTATATGTCTTCCTTGACGGCCCTTCCCCTCCTCCCCCATTATCCCTCTCCTCTCTCCCCTCTGGTTACTGTCAGTTTGTTCTTTATTTCAATTTTCCTGGTTATATTTTGCTCATTTGTTTGTTTTGTTGATTAAGTTCCACTTTTAGGTAAGAGCACATGGTATTTGTCTTTCATCACCTGGCTTATTTCACTTAGCATAATGCTCTCCAGATCCATCCATGCTGTCATGAAGAGTAGGAGCTCCTTTCTTTCTGTGGCATTGTATTCCATTGTGTAAATGTACCAAAGTTTTTTGATACATTCATTTACTGACGGGCACTTAGGTTGCTTCCAACACTTGGCTATTGTAAATTGTGCTCCTATGAACATTGGGGTGCATAGGTTCTTTGGAATTGGGGTGCATAGGTTCTTTGCAATTGAAGTTACAGGATTCTTAGGGTATAATCCCGGCAGCTGGTCAATTTTTAGTTTTCTGAGGAAATTTCATACTGTTATATTTTCCTTCTCTCTGAAGAACTGCTGTTAACATTTCTTGCAAGGTAGGTCTGTTGAAAATAAAGTTCCTGTTTTTCTTGTCTGAGAGAGTCTTTATTTTTCCTTCACTTTTGTTATTTTTTTTAGAATTTATTGATTTGAGGGGGAGGAAGAGAAATATCGATCTGTTATTCCACTTACACATTCATTGGCTGCTTCTTATATGAGTTCTGACTGGAGACTGAACCTGCAATCTTGGTGTATCAGGATGATGCTCTAACTGAGCAACCTGGCCATGGCTTTTCTTCACTTTTGAAGGATAACTTCACAGAGTATAGAATTCTAGGTTGGTGGTATTTTCCCTCTCAATACTTTGTTTCACTCTACTTTTGCTCTTATGGTATCTGGAAGTCAGATGTAATTATGTTTGTTCCTCTGTGAGTAAAATATCTTCTCCACCCACACCCATGGCTTCTTTCAGGATTTTTAATCTTTGATTTTCTACAGTTACAATATGATATGATATGCGTAAGTGACTTGGATCTACATAAAGTAAGGCAAAACATCAGAGGGAATAAATGAAGGTGAAATAAAAATTTCTTATTCTTTTTCCTTTTTCAAATTATATTTTATTGAGTATGCTATTAGAGTTTTCCTGATTTTCACCCTTTGGGTCCCCTTCCACCCAGCATCCACCAACCCCTCATGTAATCTCCCCTCCATTTCTACGTCCAAGGGTAATTCCTATGAATTCTTTGACTATTCCATTTTCTATGCTGTACTTTACATGGCTATTCTTTAACTACCCATTTGTACTTTTTAATTCCCTCACCTCTTCACACATTCCTCCACACCCTCCTCCCATCAAACAACAAAAGGCTGTCTGTATACACATTGTCTCTGTTCTTCTTGTTTAGTTTTTTACATTCAATTGTTGAAAGATTTGTACTTTTTTTGTCATTTTACTGTTCATAGTTTTGATCTTCTTTTTCTTAAATAAGTCCCTTTAACATTGGTAATGACAAACTTCTTTAGCTTTTTCTCATCTGGGAAGTACTTTCTCTGCCCAATTCTAAATGATATCTTTCCTGGTAGAGCATTCTTGGCTATAGGTCCCTGCTTTTATTGACTTTGAACATTTCTAGCCAATCCCTTTTGCCTACAAAATTTGAGAAATCAGCTGACAGTCTTATGGGAACTCCCCTGTAGGTAACTAACTGCTTTTCTCTTGCTGCTTTTAAGATTCTCTCTTTATTTTTAACCTTTGGCATTTTAATTATGATGTATGTTGGTGTGGGCCTCTTTGCATCCATCTTGTTTCTGATTATCTGTGTTTCCTGCACTTCCATGTCTATTTCCTTCACCAAATTAGGGAAGTGTTCTTTCACTATTTTTTCAAATAGACTTTGAATTTCTTGCTCTTTCTCTTCTTCTGACACCCCTATGATGTGAATGTTGGGCCTCTTGAAGTTGTCCCAGAGGCTGCTTATACTATCCTTTTTTTAATATATAATTTTTTTTTCCTTTTGGTTATTTAGTTCCTTATGTTCCATATCATTGATTTGAATTTCGGCTTCACCCCCTCTACTGTTGTTTCCCTGTAAATTGTTCTTTACTCCAGTTAGTGTATCCTTCCTTTCTGACTGTATCTTTTTCAAGCTGTTGAGGTCCTCACTCTGTTCCTTGAGCATCCTTATGACTAGTGCTTTGAACTCTGCATCTGATAGACTGCTTATCTCTATTTTGTTTAGCTCTTTTTCTGAAGTTCTGACATGTTCTTTCATTTGGGCAATGTTTCTTTGTCACCTTGTTTTAACAGCCTCCCTGTGTTTTTATGTATTAGGTAGAGTTGCTTTGACTCTGTGTCTTAGTAGTGTGGTCTAATATATAGTAGGTGTCCTTTAGGGTCTAGAGGCACAGCCTCTCCTATCACCCAAGCTGGGTACTCGAAGAGCACCTTTTGTGTGGACTGAAAACACCCTCCTCTTGTAGTTGAGCCTTGCTTGCTGTGTGAAGACCCACGAGAGAAATTTACCCAGGCCACTCAGCTGCAAGGATTGGCTGTGACCCCTTACCACCAACTTCCACCCTCTGAAGATGAGAAGTTGTGCAGAAGCAGAGTGGCATTGCTCTGGTGTGGTCTGTAGCTGTTCACTGGGTGCACTGGCCCTAGAGTTTACCAGGTGGTGCAGGCCAAGGTCAGCCCCAACCTGTGTTTTACCCAGGGGAACCCCCTTACTGAGCTATGAAGCAATCTGAGATAGATGCTACTTGTGCTGGGCTTGGAGATTTCCAGGTCAAACCTGTGAACCAGTGCTGTGCCTGGGTTTCACTAAGGCCAGCTGTTGTTTGATAAGATTTAGGAAGTTGTGAAGCATGAGGCAAGACCAATCATTTGTATGGAAAAGCAGCTTGGGTGAACTCATAAGTTGGGTGGGGTGGAGTGTCTGGGGAGCTCCAAACAGTTTTAGCCAGATTGATAGAGTTTCAGATATGGCACCAGCTTGCTGGCTCTGTAGGGGGAGGGTTTAGAGAAGGGAAAATGTCCTCTTGCCTTGATGCCATACACTTTAGTTCCTCCCTGTACGTAACTGGTGCCTTTCAAGCTGCCACCCTGGCACTGGAGCTCAGAGGGAGTGAGTTTCAATAGATGAGTGCATGTGTGGGTCCTTAACAAGGAACTGTTTAGAGCCCCAGCATTTTCTTCCACCAACTCAATACTTACTGGTTTTTGCAGCCAGAAGTTGTGGGAACTTATCCTCACACTCGAACTTTGAGCTGGGAGGCCTGGTGTGGGACTGGGGCTCCTTACTCCTGAGATATCACTCCCAAATTTTTAGCCACCACACAATGGTGAGGGACCAGCCTGTTCTGTGTCTCCACCCTCCTATCAGTCCTGATGTATGTGGTTTCTTTAATTCTGTACTTGTCAGAGTTCCATTCAATTTGATTTCTGATGGTTCTGAGTGATGGCTGCTCTATATTTTAATTGTAATTTTGATGTGGTTGTGTGAAGAGGCAATCTGTGTCTACTTATGCTGCCATCTTGACAGGAAGCCCTATGTCTCCTATTCTTGATTGATCTAACAGATGAAAGTTTATTCCAAGTAATAAAAGCAACAATGTTTTCAATTATAGATGCCTATGTGTATATTTTATGAACATGTTTATATGCTTATGTATGCTTATATATAAGTGAAATAAATGGCAACAATGATATAAGGAATGGGATGGAGGAATTAGGATTATTTTGTTATTATAAAATACACTAACTTTAAAGTGACTACTTAGAAGTTGATTTGGATTAGCTGTAAATATATATTACAAATTTTTTTCTTTAAAAAATAAAAAATGAAGCATAATGAGTACATTAAGAAAGGAGGAAAAGTGGAACCATTTAAATTGTTCAATTACAACCACAAAAAGGCTGAATAAAAGGGAGAATAAAAATAAGAACAAAGAATGGCAACACAGAGAAAACAGCAATGAAATTGGTAGCTATTAATCCTACAACATCAATAATCACTTTGAACATCAGTGGTCTAAGTTCACCAATTAAAAGGCAGTGAATTGTTATAGTGGGTCAAAAAAATAAGAATTAACTATATATTGTCTACAAGAAACCCATGTTAGATATAAAGTCACATAAAAATTTAAAGTAAATGAATGGAGAAAAATATACCATGGCAATTCTAATCAAAAGAAAGTAGAAGTAAGACCCTGATGGGGTAACTCAGTTGATTAGAGTATCAACCCAATATACCAAGGTTGCAGATTCAATCCCCAGTCAGAATACATAAAAAGTCAACCAATGAATGCATGAGTAAGTGGAATAATAAATTGATGTTTCTCTTCCTCTTTTTCTAAAAATCAATAAATAAAAATATAAAAAATGAAAGGAGTAGCTATATTAATTTCAGACAGAGAAGACTTCATAACAAAGTTATCCAGATGAAAAAAGGCATTACATAATGAGAAAGCCATTATTTTATGTTGGGAACTGCCCTGCCTGGTTTCAGAAGGTATAATCCCCCATGGCTAAGGCTGAGTAAAGAGACCTTGGGACCACAAGTCACTAAGGAGACAAAGCTTATCTCCCTCACAGAGGTGCGGCCTCTGCCACCTTTTACTTCACCCTACTTAGCCCTGGGCAGATGACTGGCTAGCCAATGATGGGTAAGATTCCTCAAGGGAGGGACGACCTAAGACAGGCATGGTCATGAAGTGACCCTCAGGGAAGGACTTGGGGGGCTACAGAAAAAGGGGGTGATGGACCCTCATCCCACAGTTTTGACATAGCCTGAGTCCTCATTCTGTTGGAAAGCAGTCTCCTAATCTCTTGGCTGCCTTACTTCCCCTGCCTGACTTAAGCCTGAAACAATGCTGGAGCATGGTGCAGCCCTGGGCAAGAATGGGTAGTTCCCAGGGGGGATGAGGCCTAAGAAAGAACGCATAAAATCCTGAGAAACCTGCTTCGCTAAGAATGTCCTCAATTTTCTGATAAGCATCCAAGCATGAAATGAGTTAGTTTCCCGAAGATTTATAGCCCTTTAACTAACTGACCCTGACTCAGAATAAGCCCTTATAGTTCTTTGAATGTTATCTATTGTTTGATCATTACTGCCTGCCAATGATTGATGACCTTTTCCTGTGCAGACTGAACCCAATGAAAGCCCATTGAGGAACAGGCTCCTGGCCCTTCTCTTTTGAGAGATCAGCTACCTTTCCTCCCCAAGCACATCATGTCCTGGTAGACTTATTCTGATCCATGGTGGGCAGGGGGCCCTACAGGTGGAGCCCCTCCACAATTTTATCTTCCCTAAGACACAATATTCTTTAATGTATATCCACCTAACAACAGCATCAAACTACATGAGGCAAAACTAATAGAATTGCAAAGAGAATTAGATGACTTCACTATCACAGTTGGAGACTTCAATATTCCTCTATTAGAAATGGACAGATCCAACAGGCAGAAAATCAGCAGAAGCATAGATGAACAACTGAATATAATCAATATCTATAGACTACTTGATCCAACAACAGCAGATACACATTCTTCTCAATCTCAAATGGAACATTCATGAATATAGGACACATTCTTGGCCATAAAACACACCTTCGTGGTCCTGGATGTTTAGCTCATTTGGTAGAGAGCTGTCCATATGCCAAGACTGCAGGTTTGATTCTTAGGGCACATGCAAAAATCAACAAATGAATGTATAAATAAGTGGAAAAACAAATCAATGTTTCTCTCCCTTCTCTCTCAAATCAATAAATTTAAAGCAAATCACTTTCACAAGTTTAAAAGAATAAAAATCATACAATGTCTGCTCTCAGGCAACAATGGAATTAAACTAGAAATCAAAGACAGAAAGGCAACTGGAAAATCTCAATTATATCAAGTTTACACAACACACGTCTACATAACACGTGGGTTAAAGAAGAAATCTCAAGAGAAAGTTTAAAACAGTATGACCTAAATGAAAATGAAAACACAGACAGGCTTGCCAAGACAAAAAAAAAAAAAATGACCCAAATGAAAGAACAGTTTAAAGCTCCAGAAAAAATACAAGTAAGCGACGAACAGATAGCAACCTATCAGATACACAATTCAAAGCAATGGTTATCAGGATGCTCCAAGAACTCATTGGTACTTCAACAGCATAAACAAGAGCCACACAGTATTGAAGGTCACATTATGTGACATAAAGAAAAATCTACAGGGAACCAACAATGATGGGAAGGAAACCAGGACTCAAATCGAAGGTTTGGAGCAGAAGGAAGAAAGAAACATTTAACCAGAACAGAATGAAGAAACAAGAATTAAAAAAAAAAAAAATGAGGAGAGGCTTAGGAACCTCCAAGACATCTTTAAATCTTCCAACATCTGAATCATAGGGGTGCCAGAAGGAGAAGAGGAAGACCAAGAAACTCCTAACTTATTTGAACAAATAGTGAAGGAAAACTTCCCTAATCTGGCAAAGGAAATAGACTTTCAGGAAGTCCAGGAAACTCAGACAGTTCCAAAGAAGTTGGACCCAAAGAGGAACACACCAAGGCACATCATAATTACATTAGCCAAGATTAAAGATAAGGAAAGAATCTTAAAAGCAGCAAGAGAAAAGGAGAGTTACCTACAAAGGAGTTCCTACAAGACTATCAGCTGATTTCTCAAAAGAAACCTTACAGGCAAGAAGGGGCTGGAGAGAACTATTTGAAGTAATGAATGGCAAGAACCTACAAGCAATATTACTCTATGCAGTAAAGCTATCATTTAGAATGGAAGGGCAGATAAAGTGCTTCCCAGATAAGGTCAAGTTAAAGGAGTTTATTATCGCCCAGCCCTTATTATATGAAATGTTAAGGGGACTTATCTATGAAAAAGAACATAAAAAATATGGACACTAAAATGACAACAAACAGAGCTATTAACAACTGAACCTAAAAAAAAAACAACCACCAAAAAACACAAAACTAAGCAAACAACTAAAACAGGAACAGAATCACAGAAATGGAGATCACATGGAGGGTTATCAGCCTGGGAGTGGGATGAGGAGAGAAGGGGAAAGTTATAGAAAATAAGTAGCATAAGAGGTAAGTAGAAAATAGACAGGGGGAGGTTAAGAATAGGAAATGTGGAAGCCAAAGAACTTATATGTATGACACATGGACATGAACTAAAGGGGGAGAATGTGGGTGGAAGGGGCTGTGCAGGGTGGAGGGAAGTGAAGGGGGGCAAATGGGACAACTGTAATAGCATAATCAATAAAATATATTTTAAAAAGAAAATGAAAACAGAACTTGTCAAAACTTGTAGAATGCAGTGAAAACAATGGTTAGAGGTAACTTATAGCATTGACTGCATACATTAGAAAAGAAGAAAGATGTATCAGTAATCTAAGTTTCCATCTTAGAAAACCAGAAAAAGAGGAGCAAAATAAATCCAAAGTAAGCAGAAATAAAGGAATAATAAAAATAGAAACAAATCAAAGAAATTAAAAACAGGAAATAGAGAAAATCAGTGAAACCAAAGCTGATTCTTTGAAAAGATCAATAATATTGACAAGTGTCTAGCCAGGCAAATTAAGAAAGAAAAAAAAAAAACAGTGAGTATACAAATTACTAATATTGGAAATGAAAAAGGGGACATCACTATAGATCCTATGTACATTGAAAGGTAAATAAATAAATACTGTAAAACATTCTATGCTCCCAAATTTGAAAACCTCAATGCAATGAACCAATTCCTTGAAATACACAATTTGCCAATACTCAGACATGAAAAGACAATCTGAATAGACCTATATCTATTAAAGAAATTGAATCAATAATCACTAACCTTCCAAAACAGGGTTTGCTGGCAAATTATATCAAACATTTCAGGAAGAAATGGGTACCACTTCTCTACAATCTCTTTCAGAGGAGAAAAGCAGAAATAATAATTCTGAACTCATTCTATAAGCAGAATTACCCTAATACCAAAATCAAACAAAGACATTACAATAAAACTACAAATATCACTCCCAAATATAGATGCAAAAATTCTCAATGATATATTAGCAAATTGAATCCAAAAATGCATAAAAAGAATTACATACCACAACCAAGTGGGATTTATCCCAGGTATGCAAGACTAGTTCAACATTGAAAAATCAATTTATGTAATCTATCACAACAGGCTAAAAAAGAAAAATCACACAATCATATTAATAGATGCAGAAAAAAGCATCTGACAAAATTCAACACCAAAGAGTCATAATAAAAACTCGCAGTAAAGATGGGGAACTTCCTCAGCTTAATAAAGAATAGTGACCAAACCCCCCCCCCCCAAACTACAACATCATATTTAATGGTGTAGCACTAAAATAAAGGCTTTCCCATCACCATGAGGTACGAGGCCAAAATGTCTTCCTTTCTTACCACTCTTTCTTTACATCATAGTGGAATTTCTTGCTAATGCAATAAGACAAGAAAAGGTATTCAGATTTGGAAGAAAGAAATAAAACTGTCTTTGTTCAAAGGTGACATGAACATCTATGCAAAAAATGCAAAAGAATAAATCAATAAACTTCTGGGAACTAAGAAGTGATTTTATCAAGGTTGCAGGAGACAAAAGTCAATATTTAAATAAAATAAACAGATAGCAAATAAGCATATGAAAGGACATACCGCCTCATATGTCATCACACAAATGCAAATTAAAACAAGATCCACTATACACCTATAAGAATGGCTAAAATCCAGAACACTGACAACACCAAATGCTGGAGAGGATGTGGAACAACAGGAACGCTCATTCATTGCTGGTGAAAATGGAAAACAACACAGCCTCTTCGAAGACAATTTGGCAGTTTGTTACATACTCTTTACCACATGATCCTGCAGTCATGCTCTTTGGTATTTATTCAAAGTAGGTGAAAACGTGTTCACACAAACAATGCACACATGTTTATCGTAATTTTATTCATAATTACAATAACTTGGAAGCAATCAAGATGTCTTTCAGTAGGTGAGTTGATAAATAAACTGTGTACATCCAGACAATGGAATCTTGTTTTTAAAGAAATTAAAATTTTAATAAAAAATCCCCCAAAAGTCTCCAAGGCAAGATAGAGAATTATACAAATTATTTTTTTTATTGTTCTTAAAATACAGTTGTCTCCCTTTTCACCCCACCATGCCCCACTCATCCCAGCCTCCCACCCTCAAACCTATCCCCTTTGTCTTTGTCCATGAGTCCTTTATACATATTCCCTGATGGCCCTTCCCCTATTATCCTTCTCCCCTCTCCTCTCTGGTCACTGTCAGTATTTCTTTATTTCAATGTCTCTGGCTGTATTTTGTTTGCTTGTTTGTCTTGTTCATTAGGTTCCACTTATGAGTGAGATCATATGCTATTTGTCTTTCATCGCTGGATTATTTCATTTACAATAATGCTCTCCAGTTCCATCCATGCTGTCGCAAACAATAGTTCTTTCTTTCTTTCTGCTGCATAGTATTCCATTGTGTAAATGTACCACTGTTTTTTTATCCACTCATTTACTGAAGGGCACCTAGGTTGCTTCCAGCATTTGGCTACTGTAAATTGTGCTGCTATGAACATTGGGGTGCTTATGTTCTTTTGAATTAGTGTTTCAGGATTCTTAGGGTATATTCACAGCAGTGCAAATGCTGGGACAAAAGGCAGATCCACTTTTAACTTTCTGAGGAAATTACATACTGTTTTCCACAGTGGCTGCTCCAGTCTGCATGCCCACCAACAATGCACTGGGGTACCCTTTTCTCCACAACTGCTCTAACACTTGTTGTTTGTTGATTTGTTTATGATGGCCATTCTCACCAGTGTGAAGTGGTATCTCATTGTGGTTTCAATTTTTATCTCTCTGATGCCTAGTGATGCTGAGCATCTTTTCATAAGTCTCTGGGCCCTCTGCATGCCCTCCTTGGAGGAGTGTCTGTTCAGGTCCTTTGCCCATTTTTTAATTGGCTCGTTCGTTTTCAGGGAGTGGAGTCACAGGAATTTTTTATACATTTTGGAGATCAAACACTTGTCTGAGATACCACTGGCAACATGTTTTCCCATATGGTTGTTTGTTTTTGTTTTAATGCTGTTTTATTTAGCCATGCAGAAGCTTTTTATTTTGATTAGGTTCCATTTGTTTATTCTTTCATGTCCCTTGCTCTAGGGGACATATTGGTGAAAATACTGCTACAAGGAATATCTGAGATTTTCCTGCTTATATTCTCCTCTAGGACTTTTATGGTGTCACAACTTATATTTAAGTCTTTTATCTACCTTGAGTTTATTTTTGTGTATGGTGTAAGTTGGTGATTGAGTTTCATTTTTTTGCATGTAGCTGTCTAGATCTCCAACACCATTTGTTGAAGAGGCTATTTTTAACTCCATTTTATGCTGTTTGCCCCTTTGTCAAATATTAATTTACCATAGAGACCTGGGTTTATTTCTGGCCTCTTTATTCTGTTCCATTGGTCTATGTGTCTGTTCTTATGACAGTATGAGATTGTTTGATTATGGTGGCCTTGTACTATGTTTTTTATCAGGTGCAGACAACCCAATCTTATTCAGTACTAAAAAGATATGAGCTATGAAGCCAATAAAAGACATGAAAGAAACTTAAATGCATATAACTAACAAAGTAGCCAGTCTGAAAAGGTGACATACTGTACGATTCCATGTCACACTCTTGAAAAGGCAAAACTATCATTCATAAGTGGTTGCCAAGGGTTGGAGAGAGAGGAGGGATGAATAAGTGGAGCACAGAGGAATTTTAGGGCAGTAAAAATACTCTATATGATGCCATAATGATTATATATATTTATCCAGACCCATAGTATGTACAACACCAAGATTCAACCTTAATGTAAACTATTGAGTTTGAGTAATCATGATACATAATGTTGGTTCATCAAGTGTAACAAACATACCACTCTGGAGAAGATGTAGCTAATGGAGGAGGCTATACATGTGTGAGGACAAGGGGTATATGGGACCTCTTTTTATCTCTCCCTCAGTTTTCCTGTGAAACTAAAACTGCTCTAAAAAAATAAACCATTAATTTAAAAATTACCTTTTCCATTTAAGTTCTTAATTTTTGTGTAATTAACTTTTTATATCATGTAAAGTGTATCGGATAACCAATTTTTCAGCATTATAAATTAAATATCTGATTCTCAGCCTCTAATGTGCATTGCCATCTCTGTCAGAGATACTAAATGTTCCATAACTCATGGATCAGTACCCCATAAAGACTTGTACCACTCAAAAAACAAATAGTGTGCCATTAATAAACAGTGATTTAAGTCAGCCACTGAATTTTTTAACAAACTTTTTTTATTCCTCTAAATTCTGATTCTTTTCAAGTTTGCCTGGACATTTTTCATAATTGTTTGTTCTGTGCTGCTTTTTCAATAGCATTTTTTACTTCATAAACATTTTAGAGCCTGTATTTCATAACTCCAAAACATAAAGTACTTGAGGGTCTAAATATGCTACTTGTTACTTCTGTACGCTGTTACCCACGGAGGCATATTTGTGTTTGGTGATTTTTTAATTATGAGCTCATACTGTATTATATCTTGTGGGTCTAAGTTGGGATCACTTTCTTTCAGAGAGAATTTGCATTTGCTTCTGCCAGAAGGTACACCCAAGTAGGAGCATTTTAGCTTCCTTGGAGAACCCCAAGCTTCCAAGTTTAATGTGGGAGTCTCACACGTAGTTTCCCTATTTTGCAGCAGGCCACAGACTTACCCTAAAGATCCCAGCTTATATGAACATTTGTCCCCAGAATAACCTGGCCTTGTGTTTACTGACTGTTACTATTTGGAATCTAACAAACTATTCCTCTTATTTTCCCCCCAAGGGGAATAGGAGTACATGGATATTTCCTTTATTTTCTTCAAAGCCCTGTGATTCCTTAAAAAGACTGTTATTGGTTATCTGAATTCCAATTATACTGAGTGAAGGCCACTTCAGAGTAGTTAGTCACACTACCTGCCTCCCTTCTATTTTGTCCCCTCTGGTGGAACTGAGATGGTATAAATCAAGTCCCCTAGAGCTGGACAGACTGTCATTGAGAATCCTTTTCAAGGTCTAGGCTTGTAACAGGGAACACATACCCCTGGAATGCGGGAGGGGCTTGAGGGGCAAATATGTAACTGAAGACTGCCTCCTTGCTAAACAGGGAAGCCAGGAGAGGGAAAAAGGCAAACATGGCAAACACTGGCCCTCTTTAGTTGGAAGGCTGGAGACTCCCACTGGCTTTCAGCAAGCATGGGAATCTGGGAGAGGCCTTTTGAAACAGAGCTCCAAGAAGTGAAAAATCAGTTGGTTTTCTTCCCCTCCCCCGGAAGGATGCGTATCAATGGTAACCAGCAGATGTGCCAACAGTGGCCAGTGCCTGCCTGTGAGTGGATGCCTAGGGGCATAGACTCAGAAAGATGTCTGTGGCTGAACAGCAACTGAAGACCACCTAAGGCACCTACATTTAGGACACTTTTGGGTGGGAGAAGAGCTTCCTGGTGCAATATTGAACTGAACCGGCAGAAAGTGATAGGGTGATTTTTCCTTGGGTGTCCTAGAGGGAATGGAAACTTGCCATTATTTCCAAAGACCTTGGTGGTAACAGGCAGCACTGTGAACAGATTTTTGTTCTTGTGTTATTTTCAGTTCTTGAACCTATATAGTAGTTGCAACAATAAATATTTAAGTAGCTATTTTTGATGTCATACTCTGACTTTTCTTTCCCCCTTACTTTTTAAGTTCTTTTTAAAAAAGTATACTTTATTCATTATGCAATTAGTTATCCCATTTTGTGTTCCCCTTTATCCCCCTCTGTCCTGTACCCCCCTCCCACCATCATTCTCCCACTTTAGTTCATGTCCATGGGTCATACATATAAGTTCCCTGGATTCTCCATTTTTCCTATATTATTCTTAACCGCCTCCTGTCTATTTTGTACCTACCACTAATGCTTAATTCCTGTTCCTTTTCCCTCATTATTCCCCTCCACCTCCCTACTGATAACCCTCCATGTGATCTCCATTTCTGCCAGTCTGTTCCTGTTCTAGTTGTTGGGTTAGTTTTTTTTGTTGTTGTTTGTTTTCTGAACTAGTCGTGAGTTTGTTGTCATTTTACTGTTCATATATTTAATCATCTTCTTTTTCTTAGATAAGTCCCTTTAACATTTAATATAATATGAGCTTGGGGATGATGACCTCCTTTAACTTTACCTTACCTAGGAAGCACTTTATCTGCCCTTCCATTATAAATGATAGCTATGCTGGACAGAGTAATATTGCTTGTAGGTCTTCGCCTTTCATGACTTCAAATACTTCTAGCCCCTTCTTTCCTGTAGGGTTTCTTTTGAGAAAAAAAGATGGTAGTCTTATGGGATCTCCCTTGTAGGCGACTGTCTCCTTTTCTCTTGCTGCTTTTGAGATTCTCTCCCTATCTTTTTTTTTTAATGTTATTTTTAGAAACAGAGGAAGAGAGGACGAAAGAGAGGCAGAGGAACATCAGTGTGTGGTTACCTCTCATATGCCCCCCTATGGGGTACCTGGCACTGGAACCCACGCATGTCCCCTGACTAGGAATCCAACCAGTGATCCTTTGGTTTGCAGGCCAGTACTCAATCCACTGAACTACACCAGCTAGGTCATTTCGTTATCTTTAGTCTTGGGTAATGTAATTATGAGGTGCCTTAGTGTGTGCTTCCTTAGGTCCAACTTCCTTGGGACTCTCTGGGCTTCCTGGAGGTCTATTTCCTTTGCCAGATTAGGGAAGTTCTCCTTCGTTATTTGTTCAAATAATTTTCCCATTTTTTTTGTTCTTCCTCTTCTCCATCTGGCACCTGTATGATTCTGACGTTGGAACATTTAAAATTGTACTGGAGGTTCCTAACCCTCTCTCTCTCTCTTTTTTTTTTTTTTGGATTCTTGTTTCTTCATTCTGTTCTGGTTGAATGTTTATTTCTTCCTTCTGCTCCAAACCATTGATTTGAGTCCCAGTTTCCTTACCTTCACTGTTGGTTCCCTGCATATTTTTTCTTTATTTCATTTTGCATAGCCTTCACTTCTTCCTCTATTTTGGACCATAGTCAACCAATTCTGTGAGCATCCCATTTGCAAATGTTTTGAACTCTGTATCTCATAGGTTGGCCATCTCTTCATCAGTTAGTTCTGTTTCTGGAGTTTTGATCTGTTCTTTCATTTGGGCCATATTTCTTTGTCTCAGCACACCTGATACATGTAAAGGGTAGAGCCTCAGGTATTCACCAGGGTGGAGCAACCTACATCTCTGCATTGTGGGTCTATATGTGGGTGGAAGGTCCAGAGAGGAAACAATGCTGCTTGCTTGGTTCTCACTGGCTTTCAGTCACTTCCCCCTACACACAAGCAAATTGGGCCCTTCTGGTGCTGATTCCTGGGTGGGTAGGTCTGTGTATGTTCTAGGACCCTGTGGGTCTCTCCAATGAACTCTCCTGTGAGGCTGGAAGTTGCTCCTGCCACCTCAACCCTTCCAGGTTCTTTCAGAGTTTTTGAGGCTTTCTTTTCCCATGCTAGAAGCCTGGGTTGCATGGTCTGTCTCACTCCCCAGTTGTTCCTCCCAGTCTATGTGCCTACAAATGTGGGACCACCCAGTTCACGAGCCACTGCCTTACCCTGTGTTCCTTCTGCCTGGCTGTCTGTCTCCGCCCCTCCTACCAGTCTGAATGAATGCTTCGTGTTTAACTCCTTGGTTATTAGACTTCCATGCAGTTTGGTTTTCTGGTAGTTCCGGTTGTTTTTTGTTTTTAAATTTATTGTTGTCCTTCTTTTGGTTGTGTGAGAAGGCAAAGTGTATCTACCTCCACCTCCATCTTGGCTGGAAGTCCCCTTTCCTGTTACTTTTGTTACCCAGAAATTTTAGGTAGAAACTTGACATTAAATACAATGTTCTTTTCCACTGAACTCTGTCTTTTGACATTTGCCTGGTAGGTAGGTGGTGAGTGGTGAGACCCCCCTCTCCTAGTTGGGTTCAGTAATAGGCTTTGTTGGGCAGGTTTGCAGGAGAGGTGACGAAGGACAAATACCTTTAATAAAAACTTGTCTGGCAAAGGTCAAACACAAGTCTACTAATAAAGTTGGTGTTTTAAATTTCATCTGTTTCATTCATATTTCTGTTTTTCAGCTGATTGCAAAATTAGAAAGAACTCCATTTATATGAAATGGTCAGAATATACAACTTCATAAAAACAAAGTAGATTAGTGGTTATTTAAGAAAAATGGTAGTGGAAATGGGAGTGACTACAAATGAGTGAGAGGTTACTTTCTGAGATGATGAATACGTTATAAAACTAGGTAATGGTGAGGTTGCATAACCCTGTGCATACACTAGAAATCAGTGAATTCTACACCTATAAGGGGCAAATTTATGATATGTGAATTATACCTCAATAATGTTGTTATAACATTGAGAAAGACAGGGATATTACTTCTTGATATAAAACATATCTTCGAATTGCATATAAAACATAAAATTAAAGTTCAGTGAATTGTCACAAAGCAAATATACATTTAACCATCATCCAAGTCAATAAATAAAACACTGCTAACGCAGAAGATACATTTCTCTTGTTTTCTTATAATCATGTACCACTCTTTCCAATTGTGGAACTTCTAACCATAGCATATCTTCCTTTTCTTTAACAATCTAGGAACAATAAATCCTGAATAAAAGATGTTTTCTTATTATGAGTGGCAAATATCTTCTCATATTCCAAGGCTTATATTTCTACTCTTTTAATGGTACCTTTTGATGAATGATGTTCTTAATTTTAACACAGATAAATTAATACGTGTTTTCATGATTAGTGCTTTTTGAGTCATTTCCCTAATAACAGGGAACTATTAAATGATTTCCTCAAATACTGTTATTAAATACATATTCTTTAATCAGATCCATGTACACAGTGGGGCAAAAGTAGGTTTATAGTTGTTCATATGGAAAATAATACAAGAATAAATAAAATAAAAATATGAACTGTTTTGTGTACTCACAACTGCAAACCTACTTTTGCCACACCCTGTATCTTTTTTTCCTTTCAGTTATTTTTCCGGAAAAAATTTAAAAAAGAAGATATGTATTTTTCCCAGATTAGTACTTGAATAAAGTGAATTCAGATAAAGAAAATCAAGATGTTTACATAGAAATTAAATTCATAAAGATATTTACATTTCCTTATTTTCAGGATAATCAAATCACTGTTATTATCAAGAAAATATTACTTTATACATTAAACTTCTATTTACCTAGAAGCCAAACAATGAAAAACTAACATACCTAATATTTAAAAATAATATTGTGTACCAATAACTGATGTTCAAAATTATGTGCGTAGGAAATTGCAAAGTTCTCAAAGACTCTTATACATTCAAAATATGTGTCAATGTTTAAATAATAAAACTTTGAACAGTTTTTTAACATTGTATTTTTATTATGCTATTACAGTTGTCCTAATTTTTTCCCCTTTGCCACCCCTCTACCCAGCACCACCCACTCCCTCAAGAAATCCCACCACAGGTCCATGGGTAATGCATGTAAGCTCTTTGGGTACTCCATTTTTCTATATTGTACTTTATACCCTCATGGCTTTTTTGTAACTACCTATTTGTAATTCTTAATCCCCTCACTTCTTCACACATTCCTCCACACTCCCCTCCCATCTGGCAACCATCAAAATGATCTCTGTATCCATGATTCTGTCTCTGTTCTTCTTGTTTACTTAGTTTGTTTTTTACATTCAATTGTTGATAGATTTGTATTTTTTGCCATTTTATTGTTCATAGCTATGATCTTTTTCTTTAAAAAGTCCTTTTAACATTTTATATAATAATGGTTTGGTGATGATGAATTCTAAAGGAAAAGAATGCTCTGCCCAATTCTAAAAGATATCTTTGCTGGGTAGAGCATTCTTGGCTATAGGTCCCTGCTTTAAATGACTTTGAATATTTCTAGCCAATCCCTTTTGCCTGCAAAATTTCTTTCAAGAAATCAGCTGACAGTCTTATGGGAACTCCCCTGTAGGTAACTAACTTCTCTTGCTGCTTTTAAGATTCTCTCTTTACTTTATTTTTGACATTTTAATTATGATGTATCTTGGTGTGGGCCTCTTTGCATCCATCTTCTTTCTGACTATCCGTGCTTCCTGCACTTCCATGTCTATTTCCTTCACCAAATTAGAGATGTTTCCTTTCATTATATTTTCAAGTAGATTTCCAATTTCTTGTTCTTTCTCTTTTCCTGGCACCCCTATGATGTGAATGTTGGACTTCTTGAAGTTGTCCCAGAGGCAGCTTATACTATCTTCATTTTGGGGGTTTCTTTTTTCTTCTTATTGTTCTGATTGGTTAGTTTTTGCTTCCTTTTATTCCATATCATTGATTTCATTCTAAGTTTCATCCACGCTACTGTTGTTTTCCTGTAAATTGTTCTTTATCTCAATTAGTGTATCCTTTGTTTCTGACTAGGTCTTTTTTTATGCTGTTGAGGTCCTCACTGTTTCTTGAGCATCCTTATAACCAGTGTTTTAATCTGCTGGATTGCTTATCTCTCTTTTGTTTAGCTCTTTTTCTGAAGTTTTGATCTGTTCTTTCACTTGGACCATGTTATTTTGTCTTTTCATAATGGCAGCCTCCCTGTATTTGTTTTTCTATATTAGGTAGGCTGCTTTGACTCCGTGTCTTGATAGTGTGGCCTAATATAGTAAGTATCCTGTAGGGTCCAGTGGCACAGCCTCTCACATCACCAAAGCTGGGTACTTAAGGTGTACCCTTCGTGTAGATTGAGTATACCATTCTCTTGTAGTTGAGCCTTGATTGATGTTGGAAGGGTGATGGGAGGGATTTACCCAGGCTAGTCAGCTGCAATTACTGGATGTAACCACTTACCACTAACCTCCACATCTCCATGGGCATCAGCTGTGCAGGAGCAGGGTGGTGGTGCTCCAACATGGTGTAGCTGTTCACTGGGTATGCTGGCCCTGGGGTTTCCCAGGAGGTTCAAGCCAAGATCAGCCCCCACTTGTGTTTTCCTTGGGACTACCCTACTTGAGCTTTATTTATTTATTATTTTTTAAATACTTAATTTATTTATTTTTACAGAGAGCGCAAGGGAGGCAGAGATGGAGACAAACATCATTGTGTGGTTGCCACTTCCAGCCAAGAGGAGGGGTAGATAGGTATACTCTGCCTCCTCGCACAACCAAAAGAAGGACAACAACAAATTTAAAAATAAAAAACAACCAGAACTGACAGAAGACCAAACTGTATGGAAGTCTGACAAACAAGGAGTTAAAGAAGAAACATTTATCCAGACTGGTAGGAGGGGTGGAGATGGGCAACCAGGCATAGAGGACTCATGGCAGGGTGGCAGCTGGTGGACAGGGAGAGAAGGTGGCTGGCAAACCGGGCAGTCCTACATTTGTGTGCTGATAAACTGGGAGGAACAAATGGGGAGTGAGACAGATTGAGCAACCCAGGGCTCCAGTGTGGGTAAATAAAGCCTCAAAACCTCTGACTGAAAAAAGCTCTGGGGGCTGAGGTAGTGGGAGAAACTCCCAGCCTCACAGGAGAGTTTGTTGGAGAGACCCACAGGGTCCTAGAATGTTCGCAAAACCACCCACCCAGGAATCAGCACCAGAAGAGCCCAATTTGCTTGTGGGTAGCAGTGGAAGTGATTTCAGAGCTGGCAGAGAGCTGAACAAGTGGCATTGTTGCCTCTCAGAACCCTCCCCCACATACAGCCCTACAAAGCAGGAACGTGGGTTGTCCTTCCCTGGCAAATAGCTAAGGCTCCACCCCTTACTAAATAACAGGAGTGCCAAGACAATAAAATATGGTCCAAATGAAAGAACAGATCAAAGCTCCAGAAAAAATACAACTAAGTGATGAAGAGGTAGCCAAACTAGTTCAGATGAACACTTCAAAACATTGCTAATCAGGATGCTCACAGAATTGGTTTAGTATGGTTGCAAAACAGAGGAAAAAGTGAGTTATGAAAGGTGAAATAAAGGAAAATGTACAGGGAACCAACAGTTACAGGAAAGATACTGGGACTCAAATCAATAGTTTGGGGCAAAAGAAAGAAAGAAACATTCAGCCAGAACAGAATGAAGAAATAAGAATTCAAAAAAATGAGGAGAGGCTTAGGAACCTCCACGACAACTTTAAATGTTCCAACATCCAAATCATAGAGATGCCAGAAGGAGAAAAGGAAGAGCAAGAAACTGAAAACTTATTTGAGAAAATAATGAAGGAGAACTTCCCCAATCTGCAAAGAAATAGACTTCCAGGAAGTCCAGGAAGTTCAGAGAGTCCCAGAGAAGTTGGACCCAAGGAAGCACACACCAAGGCACATCATAATTACATTACTCAAGATTAAAACTAAGGAGAGAGTCCTAGATGGTGTTGCTCAGTGGATTGAGCATCAGCCTGTGAACCAAAGTGTTGCTGGTTTGATTCCCAGTCAGTACACATGCCTGAGTTGTGGGCCAGGTTCCCAGTAGGGGGCACACAAGAGGCAACCACACACTAAGGTTACTATCCTTCTCTTTCTCACTCCCTTACCCTCTCTAAAAATAAGTAAAATTTTTATAAAAGATAAGGAAAGAATCTTAAAAGCAGCAAGAGAAAATAAGTCAGTTACCTACAAAGGAGTTTCTATAAGACTATCAGCTGATTTCTCAAAAGAAACCTTACAGGCAAGAAGGGGCTGGAGAGAAGTATTCAAAGTCATGAAAGGCAAGGACCTACATCCAAGATGACTCTATCCAGCAAGCTTTCATTTAGAATGGAAGGGCAGATAAAGTGCTTCTCAGATAAGGTCAAGTTAAAGGAGTTCATCATCACCAAGCCCTTATTCTATGAAATATTAAAGGGACTTACCTAAGAAAAAGAAGAAAATCAAAAATGCAAACAGTAAAATGACAACAAACTCACAACTATCAACAACTGAACCTAAAACAAAACAAAAACAAAAACAAACTAAGCAAAAAACTAGAACAGGAACAGATTTACAGAAATGGAGATCAGTTGGAGGGTTACCAGCAGGACAGGGGAGGGGCAGAATGGGGGAAAAGTATGGGGAATAAGTAGCATAAATGGTAGGTAGAAAATAGACAAGGGGAGGTTAAGAATAGTATAGGAAATGGAGAAGCCAAAGAACTTTATATACAACCCACAGACTAAGGCAGAGGGAATGTGTTTGTGTGTAGGGGGCTGTGCACGGTGATGGGGAATAAAGGGGGTGGGAAATGGGACAACTGTAATAGCATAATCAATACAATATATAAAAACAAAGTTATAAAATCATAAAAAAACAACTGTGGTACATTTATACAACGGAACACTTCTCAGTCATAAAAAGAATTTTACCCTTTGTGACAGCATGGATGAACCTGGAGGACATTATGCTAAGTGAAATAAGCCAGTCAGAGAAAGACAAATACCATATGATTTTAATCTAATGAACAAACCGACTAACAAGCAAAACAAAGACGCATAGATGGAGAGATGACAGCTGGGGTGGAGGAAAGGTTAGGGGGTGGAGGGATTGATCAAAAAGGGAAAAAAACTCATGGACATGGCCAACAGTGTGGTGACTGCTGGGGGAAGGGGACATAAGGGGATTAAATTGAAAAAAATACAATAAAGAGAAATAAAAAGATGCAAAACAAAAAATGTGTGGTTGCCTCTCCTGCTTTCCCTACTGGGGACCAGGCCCACAACCCAGGCATGTGTCCTGGCTGGCAATCAAACCATTGACCTTCTGGTTCATAGGCCACTCAATGCACTGAGCCACATCAGGCAGGATGAGCTTTGAAACAATCTGAAATAGCTCCTATTTGTGCTGGGCTTGGAGATTCCCAGGCAAAGCCACACTGTGAATCTAGGATGTCTGCTGCTAGTTAGGGCCTGGTACTCACTGAGGTCAGCTGTTGCTTGTTTCATAGGATTAAGGAAGTTGTGAAGCATGAGGCAAGACCAACCATTCATATGGAAAAGCAGCTTGGGTGAGCTAATAAGTTGGGTGAAGCAGAGTCTCTGGAGATCTCCAGGGTAGAGCATACAGTGGTAACCAGGATGATCCAGTCTCAGATATGGCACCAGCTCACTGGCTCAGAGTGGGTGGGGAGTAGCGTTTAGAAAAGGGAGAATGGCCTCTGCTCTCCTTGATGCCAAACATTTCAGTTTCTCTTTGTATACCACTAGTGCCTTTCATGCTGCCATCCCGTTGCTGCAGCTTAGAGGGAATGAGTGTGAATCAGTGAATCCGTGTGTGGGTTCTTTAAGAGGAACTGCTTGGGTTTCCAGCAGTTTATACCACTGACTCCATCCCTGCTGGTTTTTGCAACCAGAAGTTGTAGCTACTGGAACCCTGGGCAGGCGGTCCTGTGTTGGGGCTGGGACTCCTCACTCCTAAGATATCCCTCATGAATTTGTATCCACCAGACATGGGTGAGAGACCAGCCCATTCTACATTTGATCACCTCCTACCGGTCAAATGAATGTGCTTTCTTTAATTCCATTTTAATTTAATTCCTATTTCTGACGTTTCTGAGTGTTGTTTGTTCTACATTTTATTTGTAATTCTGATGTAGTTGTGCAAAGAGGTGAGCCATGTCTACCTACACCACCATCTTTTTTTTAAATTTTATTTTAATGATTGTTCAAGTACAGTTTTCTCCCCTTTACTCCCAATCCAGCCCACCCACCCCTCCCTCCCAACTTCCCTCCCATTACCACCCTCCCCCTAGTTTTTATCCATGTGTCTTTTAACTTTGTTCCTGTAAACCCTTCCCCTTTTCCCCTGAAATTCCCTCTTCTCTCTCCTCTGGTCACTTTCTGCCT
>PVIA01015017.1:0-24386 GCA_004024845.1 Tonatia bakeri | reverse complement strand
GGGGGGGGGGCTGGGGGCGAGAGGGCTCCCAGTGTCTCGCGCAGGGTCCTCCACAAGCAGCCTTTCCGCACCAAGGCGGTGGCACTGCTGGGTGTCAGACGCAGGTCGCCCTGCAATCAACACTCAGAGGACGCCAGGGGAACTGTAAGCAGACATGTGGGCGTCTCACCAGAGCTTCTCTGCCCAGTCGCAGAGGAGAGGGGGCGTGAATGGTCTCCCTGGGGCCCAGGCCGGAGTCCCGGTCAGTCCCAGTGGTCAGTCCCAGCCGTAGAAAGTCTTCCTTTATCGCCCCAGCGTCACTCTACGGAAATGGCCACCCCTACAGAAAGTTGGAAAGTATACAGCGCAGTGGGTCCCTGTCTATTAGCCTCGGACAATCAACCCTGTGCTGTATTTGCTCTGCACTCCCTCCCCCCATGCGCACAGGTCCAGCACAAGTAACTTCCTGTTTTATTACAAAACCGCAAGCATGGAATTCTGTAACATAATAACATCACACTCAAACCCACCGTATGACATTTTAGGTGAAATGTCCGAATTAAAACTATAAATTATTACACCCACATTATTACCTTACCAACCACACTCAAGCAGGGATTCCTTCTGCTGGACCCTGTGTGTATGTACTGTGTTACTCTCTGTATATCTGTAGTAGGCAGCTAGGCATGAGCAGCGGGGGGAACACAGGCCAAGGATGAAAGGTCACCAGGGTGGAAAGCCCCTAGCCACTGCAGGGGGTACCTGCCCCCAGGGTGACCTTCCCTCCCCTAGCGTATTGCTGGTTATGCAGTTCAGATCTCCTGACCTTCCGTATCGCTGGCACAGCGCCAGTCACTTGGTAGGCCCTCTGAGAGGAGGAACACGGAGCCAAAGGTCGGCCTTACACGGCTCCCTTGCACGGCCACTTCCTTGGGCATCAAACCCTCAGGACGATGAGCTTCTGACCAGAATCGAAGGGTGCTGGGAGGAGAGCCTTGGGTCTGCTGACCACAGAGACAGAGCTTTGGTCAAACTTGCGCTAACACCCAGGCCTCAGTAGTGTTTCAGCTGCAGGCCCAGAAAGGCAGGATGGCCAGGCGGGGCGACGCCATGGCTGACATCAGGACCCACTCCAAGGACTAACCATCTGCCCGGGCACGGGCCGGTCAGTGGAGACTATGGCCCTGAGGAGACACACCTGGACAGCTGATGAATACTCTGTTGAGACTGTCCCTCTGGGACCTGCAGATGCGAACCCTCCAGACAAAGGTCTCAGCGAGGCGTGCTCTCTCTTTCTCTCTGTTTCGATAACCCTCGCCTTCCCCCACTCTTTCTCCAAAGCAAGTTTTTGTGGGGTTTTTTTCTTTTCTTTCTCCTAACTTCCGAGGGCCCTTCTTTTTCCTCTGTAACTTGCTTCCAGAGCCCATGCAGCCCAGCTGGCTCACTTCTACCCCGTGACTTTCTAAATCAACCTTTGCTTGTATTTCAGTCTGGGCTCTGAATTCTTTCTTAGCCAAAACTCAAGGATCAAGGTAACACCTGGTGCCATTTCACCACTAACACATCTATACACACACACACACACACACACACGTATAATACGCTTATGTAATAGGTTTTTATATATTGCATGTTGTCTATAACACATTAATAAATATGTATATTTACATTTCTCTCTCTCTCCCTTTGAAAAGTGGTTGAAAGCAGACGTCACAAACTGGGAAGGGCTTGCTCCGTCCCTTTGAAAGCCTGCTCTTCCTCATTGGCTTAGCATCTCCCCGGTGCCCAGAGGGGGCAGGGCAAGCATTCTCACTAGTCTCACTATGCAGATGAGGAAGCCAGGCCTCCACCCAGAGAGGAGCTTCCCGTGCGGGCAGCAGCGAGGCTGGAAGCCCACTGCCGGGCTTCTGAGATCAGGCGCTGGGACTCGGGGCGTCCGCGGGGCAAGCGATTTGGCGTCCTTCTCAGACAGTGACAGGCTTCGCTGCTGCCCTGCACAAGCACTGCTTTTATTCTGGTGTTTTTTCTCTTCCCGCTTGCCTCTCACCCACCCTCGCCCCTCCTCAGTCTGCTATGCGGACCGTGTCAGTTAGTTACCTGGGGCAGCAGTGAGAGGCCTTTGTCTGCGGTACCAGGCCCGGAGCTCCTACAGGGGCCGCTTTTGTCGCCAGAAACAGCTCCAGAGTGACAAAGGTGAAATGGCTGCTTTAAAAAAATAATTTTAATGAACTATAGAAATGATCCCTGAAAGTATAGTCTTAAAAAATTGGTTTTAGAGAAAAAGAAACATGCACTTATTGTTCTACTTATTTATGCGTTCATTGGTTGATTCTTTTTAAAAAAATATTTATTTATTTTTAGACAGAGGGGAAGGAAGCAAGAAAGAGAGAGAAACGCCACTGTGTGTTTGCCACTTGCACACCCCCTACTGGGGGCCTGGCCTGCAGCCCAGGCATGTGCCCTGACTGGGAATCGAACCAATGACCCTTTGGTTCAGAGGCCAGCACTCAGTCCACTGAGCCACACCAGCCAGGGCTCATTGGTTGATTTTTGTATGTGCCCTGACCAGGCATCAAAACCTTGATTCATTGGGATGATAATTTGACCAACTGAGCTACCCGGTCAGGGCCTAATGCATGCTTTTTGTTTTTCACAACAAGCCCCCCACCCCACCACCACCGTAAGGAGGTGATGTTTGGAAAGCACCTAGAGGACCACAGGATGGGGGCTGCTTGTGGAGGGAACTTTGCACCCCTGACCCCTATCTCCAGGGAGGGGAGAGGGGCTGGAGGTTGAAATAATCACCAAGGGTCAATGGTTTAATGAAGCCCCCATAAAAACCCAAATACTGGAAAAAACTAAAATACTGAAAAATTAGTCCTTTCCCTATTGATTTTAAATACCATTTTTGTCATACGCCTTGGTGTGGGCAACCCTCCATGCCCCACCTCCCATTAGTATGGAGTACTCACACCCACAGCCTGCTGGGGCACTGGCTGGCTCCGTTCCTCCCCTCAGATACCAGTGTGGGAGCTTCTTCCCAGACCCCAGGGCTCCAGGAGTTCTCCCTGGAGTTGCGTTCATCCTGCGGTCGCTGCGAGTGACAACAGGGGATCCAGGCAGCCGGCAAGCTGGGGGCTGCTCCCTCCCGCAGTCCCGGACAAGGGCCTGGCCAGCCAGCCAGGGTCTGGCCCCCACTCGGGATAACAATGTCGCCACAGTAAGCCACTCCCAGCAGTGCCACTGTGTGGCAAAAATGGCAACAGCGACAGGGGACCAGGGCAGGCCCAAGGCTAAGATCCCGCCTCCACCCACAGCCTCTTTCCTAGCCTGGGCCAGCCCTGGGCTTCGGCATAAGCTCGGAGGGGAGAGAAGCCGAGCCAAGCGACTGTTGCTGTCCCTGTCCTGGGGGTGTGGACACTGGAAACCAGAGTTGCTCCGATTTAGGAAACAAACCCGGGGACATGAAGACACTCGTGCCGGGTGTGTGTGTGTGTGTGTGTGCACGTGCACACGCGTGCATGTGCGTGTTCACCTTAGTTTTCAGACTCTGATTCTCGCCTCGGATCTCCCGTCTCTCCGTGAACCAGAACCGGGCCATTTCGCCGTTGTAACTTCATGCTGTGGTTCGCTCTCCCACAGGATAAAGCGCCCCTCACAGTACTGGGCAGCCAGCCCGCTCTCTCATTGTTGGGTGCAGGCCCCTTCTCTCCGTGTGACTCCCTAAGGGCAGGCACCAGGTCTCTTTAGTCCCCGCTAGGTCCCTGGCGCCGAGCCCAGGGTCCGGCACAACAGCTGGACTCTTAACTATTTTGCCTGCTCATGGGACCCCTTCCTGCTCTGTGTCTCTGGCCAGGCGGCCCATGGACACGACCTTGCTATACAGCATCAGGCTGATGACCAGAATGTCATGGCTTCTGGGCAGAGGCCAGCTTCCCTACTGCGTGCCCTCTGCTTGGTCCAGATGTCCCCAGCCCCAGTGGTGCCAGGAGTGGGCCAGGGTGTTGGGGAGGGAGGGCATGCCAAGCCCCGGGGAATATGGTCTATTCCTAAGGACCTACCTTCCTGTGTACCTTAGGGTGACTCATGGGACAGGGTGGGGCTCCCACTCACCCCCTCACGTAGGGCAGCCAGTGAAAGGCTCCCTATGGCCCACCCAGCCCTGTGTCACCAAACAAGGTCCTGGCTCCTTAGCAACCATCACACCTTGTCTGTGGGAGGTGCACAGGGAGACACAGAAGTGCCCTCCGCCACCCTTGCCCAGTGAAGAGAGGCCCCGGATTGGTGGCCTGGGACTTCGTCTGGGCAGAGAGGGGAACTGCAGGCAACCCAGTGGCCTTGGGGCCACTTGCTGGACCCCAGCAGAGACCCATCTGCACTACCATCGAGGGGGGAAAACTCATAGTTCATCAACCCTGCTCTGGGCCTGAATTTTTCTACCATCTGATGGCTTGGCCCCTTCCCAGTCTGTCTCTGCACCCCTCATGACAGGCAGCTCACTACCTGCTCAGTCTAGTGAAAACCTCATACACATGGAATCATAAACCAGAAACTCTTTTAGCCGGTGATGCCTCTTTTCAGTGAAATCTCAGAATTTCGAGGCCCTGGCTCATCCGTGGTCCACTGAGCCGGGGGGTGGGTCCTTCCTTCCCTGGGCCTGCATCACTCCACGTGGACATGTCACGTTCAGTGCCATCGACACACTGTTCAGGGAGCATCTGCTCTGTGTGGGGCCGCCGCGGGCGTGGGCTGCAGGCAGAAGCTCGAGGAGAAGTCCGGGCTGGGAAGAGGGTAGGCCACAGTGCCTCAGCCCATTTTATCCACTCACCCCGCCAGCGGTCACCATGGAGGCCCTGCTCCGGGCCAGGCACTGTGCCAGGCTTCGGGGTATCTTGGGGAAACTAAACCAAGTCTCGCATCCTGGTTGGGAGGGACAGAGAGTAAATAAACAAATACAGGTATAACAGAATGTCTGGTAGTGATACAGACCTCAAGGGAACAAAAGCCAGGAGGTTAGTTATGAAGGAGGGGCTGTTTTGGGCAGGGAGGTAATGGAACCCTGACAAGGTGACGTACAAACATAACCTGAACGAACCAGGAGAGGGCGCACCATGGGAGCCCCTGAGGGAGTGCTCTACTGGCAGCAGGGTCATCAGGTGCAAAAGCCCTGGGGTCAGTTGCCTATTGCTGTGTAACAAATGCCCCTGAAGCTCTGAGGGTTAAAATAGCAGCCACCTAATCATTACTAACAATTCTGCAGGAGGGCTGGGCTCAGCTGGGTGGTTCTTCCGCTCTGCACAGCACCAGCTGGGCTTGCTCAAGAGGCTATGTCCGCCTGGGAGCTCGGCTTCGCTCACCTGTCTGGAGGGGCTAGAACAACTGAGGGCTGGCTGGACATCATCTTTTATTCTCTCTTCTCCCCTTTCTCTCCCCCATCCCTCCCCTCTCTCTCCCTTACTCTTTCTCTCTCCGTGAGGTCGCTCAGCATTCAGTGGTCCAGCCTAAGCTTCTTTGCGCGGCAGCAAGAACCCCAAGAGGGCACAAACGGAAATTGGCAGGCCTCTCAAGGGCTGGGCCGGAAGTTGTGCGGCACCAGTGCAGCCCCGTTCTACGGCCAGAGCGAGCCTCGGGCCAGCCCTCTCAAGGGGAAGGGTGGAGGACACCACCTGGAGGGGTGTGCAGCATCTGCACAGGGGTGGGGAAAATGCCAGGCTCGCCCGTGGGCCCCAGCGCGGAGCACCTCAGTGGTGGTGGGTTTGCAGGGACCAGTGTGCTGCGGGATTACTGAGGGAGCGAGAAAAAGGTAGGAGAATGGTCAGTGAGGTCAAGGGGTAGCACAGGTGGCGTGGGGCCATGCAGGTTGCTGTCAGGACTTTGGCTTTGACCCCGGGAGAAACGAGAGCCAACGTGGGGTTGGAGCGGAAGAGGGGTGTGGCCAGGATCCCTCAGGCTGCTGTGGAGAGAGCAGACTGGGGCTGGCGGGGGCAGGGTCTTCATCTCCTGGGGCCAATGTAACATAGGACCACAAGCCGAGTGGCTCAGGGAAAGAGAAATTTTTCTTCTCACAATGCGGAGGCCAGAAGTCCAAAGCCAAGGTGTCACAGGGCCATTCCCCCTGCGGGCTTTGGGGAAGAACCCTCCCCTGTCTCTTCTTTCTTCTGGTGGCTGAGGCCGTCCTTGGGGCTCCTTGGCATCGCCCTAATCTCTGGCTCTGCCTCACATGCCATTCTCCTTCTGTGTGTCCATCTCTGTCGTCAAACGTCCCTCTTCTTCTAGAGGCACCAGCCATATCGGGTTTAGGGCCCACCCGAATCTCAGCATGATCTCATCTTAACTGCCAAGAGCCTGTCTCCAAACAAGGTCACATCCATAGGTTCCAGATAGACATGAGTTTGGGGGACACTCTTCAACCCGATACAGGGGGCAAGGGCTTTAGGGTGCCCAGTAAGGAGGCCACTAGAGTCATCCAGGGGAGGGACAAGCATGGTGGCTCGGGCCGCCCAGTGCTGGACGCTGCCTGCAGTGGTCCTGGAGTGGAAGGTGGAACCCAGTCCTATCGGGCACCCCCAGTACCCCGTGCTCACCCTGGGAGAAGCTGGGGGGTTTCATAAGAGACCCTGTCCCCCAAGGCCCGGCTTAGGCCACTTCCCTGTTCTGCTCACCTCTCCCTGTCGCTCACTCCAGCCCGGCCAGTGAAGACCTGCCTGAAGCGCAGTCTGCCCTCCTCTCCTGGACATCCTCGGCATTGCTCAACTCCGCCGGGTGGTATTCCGGGACTTACATGCCCTGCGCCAGGCCGTGTCTCCCCACTTTTGACTCCCTCATCCCAGCCACCTGAGCCCCTCAACAAACCGGCTGTGCTCAGACATCACCTCCTTCAGGAAGTCCCCCTGGTGTCCTCCCCCTACCCCAGCTACCCCCTCCCCCACAAGCTGGGTCAGATGCCTCCCCTGGGCTCCCCCTAACCCTAATCCTAAATCTGCCTTGTTGCCCCCACCACAGTCCCCTCCCTCTGTGCTGTACTTTCTGTGCCTGGTTTGACCTATACCCCCACTGTGCTCAGCAGAGGACCCTGTGTGGAAGAGGCACCTGCTGCTGTCCAATGACATGAGCCCACTCTCAGCTCCTGCCTTCCCTGCCCATCCTCCTACCCTCAGCTCCCACCCCACCCTACTGCCCTGGTCCCATGGAGTTAGGGCTCCGACAAGGACAGGGCTCCGTGCACAGGGCTGAGCAGGCAGAGCTGAGCTTGGCGTTTTCACGAATTCCTCCTGTGGGCTCTGGGCCCCCTCCATGGGGGAGCAGAGGGAAGGGCCTGGAGGTGGGAAGGGAGAGGCCAGGATGATTAATGGGACATTCCTCTCCGTCCCTTAGAGGGAGAAGTCAAGGAGAAGAATGGTTGTCAAGAGCAACACATTCTTTCCAGTGGATAACTCGAGCCTGCGTCACCCGCAGGGAGTGGGGTTTCAGGGAGCTGGGGATGGAGTATCTCAGCCAAAGGAGCCTGGAGATCTTCTGTCATTTTTTCAGGGAAAACTAAGGCTGGGGAGGTGGGCAGGGCTCACACACAGCAAATGAGGCATAAAAGGGGGAACCCCGGGCTCCTGTCTCAGTCCTGGGGCTGTCTCCAGGGGTAAGGGGCACCCCAGCGGAGACCGGTGTGTGGGAGAGAAGGGGCGGGCCAGGACATGGCTGCAGCAGCTCCTGGCCTCTCTGGTCACAGGGCAGAGAGAAGGCAGCCCAGAAGGCTGGGCCAAGGGTCCAGGGTGAGCCACTCAGGGGCAGGGCCAGAGAGTGGGCTGGCTCCAGCCTGCACTCATGCAAGTCCATTCTGAAGGCCTTAAGCTGCCCAGGCCTTTTCCTCTGCTCCCCTGCTTTCCTCTGCTCCCCGACTTCTGCCCAAGCCTCTGTAAAAGTGGCTCCTGCTGCCTGCATGTGGGCTTTCAGGGAGATATGGTCTCAGTGCTGACCGCTGACCGCCTGCTCTGTGCACCCCACCCCCATTAACGTGCATGCCCAGAACACCGAGCTGGTGGGTGATTGGTCTGATTGCACTGCCGTGGCAGCTCACTACCGACCTGGCAGCTTAAACTACAGGAATTTCTTTCTCATAGTTCTGAAGTCTGGAAGTCCAAGTTCAAGGTGTGGGCAAGGCTGGTTTCTCCTGAGGCCTCTCTCCTTGGCTTGCAGATGGCGGTCCTCTTGCCACCTCCTCATGCAGCCTCTGTGTCCGCCGCCCCCCCCCCCCCCGTGTCTCTGTGTCCTGATTCTTTCTTATAAGAGATCCAGTCATTGGATTAGGGCCCACCGCAAAGGCCTTAATTATCTCTTTAAAGGCCCTCTCTCCAAGGCACATCCTGAGGCACCGGATGTGGTCTGTAACAGAGGGTGAGCGTCCCTGGAAAGCGGGACACTTCCTGAGGACCTGGGCCAGGCTTCAGCACGGCCTGCGGCCTGCGGGGTCTCTCAGCCAGGTCTCCAGGACTGTTGACCTGCCCCCTAGGGTGTGCCCAGCAACTGTTCCCTCCCCCGATACCACCCCATTCCTCACCCTCTCCCACCTCTGGGGAGGGGCGTGGGCTGGGCAGGCTGCAGAGTGAGCAGTGAGGGGTGGCTGGGTCCCTCTGCTCCAGTTTCATTCTGGTCCCTCCGAGAAGGTGGAGCCTGCCCCACTCTCCACCACAGGCCCAGTGCGGTAGGGGGTGCTCCAGGTGCCCCAGGGGGCAGGGGGCTGAGCAGGAGCTGGGTAAGTCTTTCTGTGCCCCGGCCTCCTTCTAGCTCTGTAGAGGGGTCCTCATGTCACCATACTGGGGAGGGGAGGGGAAGCCCTGAGGTGGCAGCCACCAAGGTCAAAGTGACAGCTTCGTCTTCCTCTGAAATAACAAAAAATATCTCAAAGGGAGGTATACAAACTCATTAACTGAGCATTTACACGTCAGCCCTGCCAACCCCTCCTATTGGGGCCGCTCACAGCAGCCGTGGGCACCAACCGTCACTGTGTCCACCATGCAGATGTGAACACTGAGGCTGGAGGATGGGGTGTCACATGCCCCAGGGCTGATCTTTGGGGCCCTCCCTCTCCCCCACACTGGCACCAGGGTCTTCCCAGAAGGCAGGCAGTCACGAACCCTAGCAAAACCCAGCATTTAATGAAAATCCTTTCATTATAGTGGAACTTGCCAACCAGCATAAACTCCCCATGCCTCCAGGCACGGGGAACGGTCGCCATTCTTTCTGACCATCAGCTCCTGCCACACATTCCTTCTGCATGGACACCGCCTTCCTGCCCTGTGTCCCCAGAGTCAGCACTGCCTGTCTGATGTCTTTGAGGGAGTCGCAGCAGGGCGTCCCTCCTCCAGGTGGTCTCGGCCCTTCATCTCACCTGAGCTCCCTGTGCACAGCCCACCCCTTGCTGCAGCTGCCAGAGCAGATGCCTACCAGGCATGCGCCCACACCACACAAGGAATCGGGTGCCGTGACCAGTCCGTTGTGGCCAGGGCCATGGCCACAGTACCCAGCTTACAGAAACTCGTGTGGCGGGTCCAGGAAATGCAGCATTCTTTTGTGCTGGGATTGCTGACGTGGCCTCCAGGCCTTGCTCCCAGAGCCTCCAGGAGCTCCCCGATCTCCTCCGAATAGTCCTATCCCACCCGGCTCCCCAAGGTTGTTTTTTGTTGTTGCAGCTGAGAATACAGCGGGTGGTGGCAGGAGGGGGCGGTGGGTGGGGCTTGGGCCCCTGAGCCCCCTCGACAGAAGTCCTGTGCGTCCTGGTGAAAGAGATCCTGCTTTCCCCGGAGGCTGGACACCAGATCGCGGTTCTGCCGGTCGTGAAGGGTGATGGAGGATGCAGCCGAGAGGGACAGCCCACGACAGGCAGTGCCAGGGCTCCCGTTTCCTCCCCTCCCCCCAAACTGTACTCCCCGGAAAACGAGCCAGTCACCAAGGATCACATGTTGTGTGATTCCACATCTGTGAAACGTCCGGAAAGTAGGTGAGGCGTTGCCAAGGACTGGGGGAGGCCAGAGAGGGCCGGGGAGTGGCCAGTTAATGGGTGCAGGGTTTAAATGGTTCTGAAGTTGGTAGTGGTACGACTCTGTGAACACTAAAAACCATTGAATTGCACACTTTAAATAGGTATATTGAATTATATCTCCATAAGCTGATATTAAAAAAGTGCAAAGTGCCTTTTATAAAGCATTCAGTCAACAACTGTTTATTAAGCTCCTCCGGGGGCTGGGCACTGTGCTAGCTCTGGGAGCACCCTGGTGAGCAGACCAGACATGGTCAGTTTCCGCCCCGCTGAGGTCACGGTTTGGTGGGGGAGATGCAAAAGCTCACCGTTTTGAATGTCTAACTGCAAAATGGAAAATGTGCAGAGAAGGAGAAGAATACAGCTTAGGAGAACTGAGTGATGGGGAAGGGCTCCCCTGAAGAAGGGAACGAGCAGGGGGAAGGGAGCGGGGCGGAAGTGCTCCGACCGGAGAGAGAAGCGAGTGCAAAGGCCCTGCAGCCTGTGTGGCTGGAACTCAGCAGGGAGGGGGTGGGTCATGGGGCTCCGTGACTGACTGTTGAATCCAGACTCTGTTCTTACGGTAGGAAGTCTCTGAGAGCTGTGAGCAATGGTGTGACACCACCGGGTTTATGATTGGGTCCCTCTGGGTGCTGGCAGGAGGGTAGAGGTGGGGAGACCAGCAACAGGCAGCCACTGACATCCCAGCAAGAGACCCGGCTGCCTGGTTTCCACCTGCTGTCATTCTGGTTCCTTTGATTTTAGGTCCGATGAGTCACCTGCGAGTCATCAGCCACCCCCCCCCTCCCCGCCTCCCCGCAGTCATCACTGTTTTTTTCTTCCTCTTTAACAGTGAACTTGTTTTTCATCGCTGAGCCATTACGTTACGGGCCAATGGGTTTGGAGATGCTTCCCCAAATACTGCCCTGGGGAAAGTTTTAAATGCCATTTAATAAAAGAGTCTCCAAAACTCCATTGAATAAAAGATTCTCCACAACACAGCTGTCACTAGGTGTTCTGCTCAGGGCTGCCACGAGCTGGCCCACACAGAGCTGGGGCCAGCTGATGACCCCCCTCTGGAGCGTGACTGGGGCAGAATGCCCTGGCACAGCCACCCGGGGCCTGGCGTGACTGCTCCTGCTGGGGGATGACCAACCCCAATGACCCTGGCGTTGTGGATTCAGTGACACTCTGGCGTGCTTGCCAGCTCAGCCCTGGGGCCAGTCACACAGGCTCATACGGCAGGCTCCATCGTTGTAAAATATTACCAATCTGTTGATTTGCTTGTGACTCACCTGGCTGCTAAGATGAGGGCCCCGGTCCTCCCTTTTCTGAGGATCTGCTGGATCGGGCTGGGCTGATGTAGCCACTCTCAGAACGCGAGGGCCTCTGTTTTGCATTCACATCCATCATCACATCAAAAACCCAGGCAGAGCCTTCTTCTGCCTCACTTCCCACATCTAAGAAGTCCCCAGTTCCTCCTGCCACTTCTTGAATGTTTCTAGAATCCACCTCTCTCTCTCCAACCCCCTTTGTCTGCCCTGGTTCAAGGCTTGTTTCATCTGCTTGGAAGGCCAGGACAGCCTCTTTCATTGGCCTCGCAGCCCCCAGTCCCTCCCCCGCCCCCACAGGCACCATCTGAGCCACCACAGGGCAAGATGGTCTCCTTCCTCCCTCCTTTCCTCGCTACTTGACTAACTTCCATTTGCCTCTCAAGGCTCGGCTCCGAAATCGCCACTAGGAAGCCCTGTTGACCCTTGGGTGGGGTCAGCTGCCCCACCCAGGCTATCCAGCCCTTCACAGTCCTCACCCATAGGTTGTGATGCCTGTTTAGAGCCTGGTCAAGCCCTGGGAGGCCAGATGGGGTGAGAGCAGGTTCTCTGAGGGCTGGGTGGGGGTCTGCTCTGAAACGAGGGGCACCCCAGGCATGCCCAGCATGTCACTGGGGCTGTGCCTGCGATTAGATTCTGGCACCAAGAACAAGCCATGAGAGGGCCCTGGGACATGGAAGAGCCTGGAGCGATTTCTGCTCCTGGCTAACCCTCCCGCTCTGTGGGGTGCATTCACGCTTTCACTCAGCAAACACCAGCAAACCTCCCTGCCCCCCCCACAGAGTGCCCTTCTAGGCAGGCCCTGAGCTGGGCATCCTGGACCTCCAGGGCCTTGTCATCTGGTGTTGGAACCAGGTCTGAACAGGACAGTGTGAGACGGGGTCCGCTGGGGGCAGCCGGGGAGAGTGAAGTTGGGGAGCTTTTAACCCTCCTGCAATTCCAAGAGGTCAAGAGGGACCTGGGCTCCAAAGCATTAGAGTTTCAAAGGTGGCTGCCCAAAGGGGCTGGCTCCCATGGCCAGATATTACCCAGGACACCAGAGCTTGACCTCCTGGGTGCATTTGACTCTGCTTCTGTCTGCACCTGGAGGGGGGTCTTGTGGCTGGTAGAGGTGCAAGCAGGATAAGGGAAAGGCCACCAGGACCCAAGTGTGCACTGGACTTGAAAGCAAAGGCTCCTCTGAAGAGTTTGCCTGGAATGGAACATTACTAAATGCCCAGAAATGCTCAGTAGCTGGCTTCCTGGCCCTGCAATACGTGGGTGGGTTTCCCCAGGGCCCGACAGGACATGAGGCATGATTAGGAGTAGCAGTCAAGGGGACAGGCTCAGGGTACCCCTGGACCTGGTGGCTGGCAGGGCTGGGCAGAGCAAGGCCAGGCTGGGCCCCGTGTGCAAATGCTCCTCTTCTGAAACCAGCACAGGATCTGCTCAGGAGGAAAAGCCAGACAGCATTTATTTACCTCCAGAGAGGGGTACCCCTGCCCTCAGGCACCACAGTCAGGCTAGAGGGGCCAGGGGCCAGGGGCCAGCAGGTGGGGTAGCAGTGGACAGAGCACAGTGGGCAAGTCACTGAGCTTGTTTCTCCATCTAGAAAACCGCGAGGCTGTGTGGATTGGTGTGTGAATTGGACAAGCAGAGCATGACTGCTTATCCCTCTTGCGTGATCGAAGTGGGGCCTGGAGCCCTGACCTCCAGAGACCCTGCTGAGTGGTGCTGCTCTTTTACATCTTGTCACCTGGCAGGAGCAGCATCCAAGGGCACCCTGTAGGTCCGTGAATAGGAGTGCGCATGCGAAACTGTTCCGCAAGATCTATGGTGCACTGGTCGCCCTCGTGTGGCCACTGAGGGTAACACCAGCCTATGGGCAGACGGAAGCTGGTGGAATGAAACCAGTCCTCCAGTGACTGCGGGTGGGGGTTGATCATGGACCCAAGAGAGCCCATTGGGGTGATTGTCTGAGGGAGTGTGAGGCCCCGTATATGTGACAATCTGAGGGCATGACAGCCTCTCAACAGTAACAGGTCACATCCGGTCATATTGCCAACTGAGGTCCAGAGCAGTGAGTGAGCTCCCCAAGACCTGCCTGAGGCCGCATGTCTAACACTGCGCCCTGCATGCAGTGAGCACTCAGCAAGTGTTTGTGGAGTGAGTGTGGGCGGGTCAGTGCGAGGGCCCTCTGTGTGTGCAGGGCAGTTGGAAATGGTGGCCCAAATCAGTGGCCAGATGGTCATAATGTGCATCTACACTCTGACCTCCTAGCCACGCTCAGGAAGGGCCTGTGATCGGGACAGAGAAGGTGCCTCTGATGGCTTCACTGCAGCCCCAGCCACTGGCTGGTGGGATGAGACCGGGGAGGCTCACACTCCCCCAGGAGACCTGGGACCCCTCATTCCCATGGTGCTCCCAGTCCAGCTTCCTAGGCCCACTCTAGGCCTCTACCTGGGCCTGGAAGGTTCCAGTGAGGGTGGCCTTTCCATCCTGACTCACAGGAGGATGTGCGGAACAGAGGTAGGGAGGGGGGCAGGGGCTGGAGGCCCAGCCTGACCGTGGCCCTCACGCAAACTCCCCTGCACGCAGCTTCAGTTGCCTGGAGAGAGCGGGAAATGGGAAAGCCAGTCAGGGCTGCTAGCGTTGGGATTTCAGGCAGGGGGAAGTGTGACAGGGGGAGGGCGTGTGGGCGCAAGGGCTGAGGAGCACTCTATCCTTGTCTCTCCCTCCCCTCCCCTCACTGCCCCAGCGCCAGGTACAGAGGCCAGGCTAGGGGCTGAGGCTGGGGAGGGGGTCCAGGCCAGGCTCGCAGCCCACAGGCAGGGTGGCAGCTTCACTGGGCGGGATGTGGTGGGTCATGTAGCGCTTGCCCCTGAAGGAGCCAATCCGAAGCTGCTCAGGGGCTTCCTCAGGCCACCACAGGCTGGAGCTAGACAGGGAGAGGAGGAGGAGCTGGGGCACAGCTGGGTGCAGCTGGCTGCCTGGGCGGGATCTGGTCCCCACTCCCACACTCCTCTTTCGGCAGCCTCCCTTTCCTCCCTTCTGGAACAAGCTGGAGGCCTGCCTCCTCCAGGTGGCCACCCTGAATACCCTGATGTCAATTCACTGAAATGACAGAGGGCTTGTTGAGAGAAAGTGCAGCCCAGGAGGACAAGGCCAAAGCAAAGGGCACACTGGAGAGAACAGAGGGAAGTAGCCCCTCCCCTGAACCTGTGGTCGGAGGAGCTGCTGGACCACATGCCCCTCTGACCTCCCAGGGGAGATGTCCCGGGTGGAAACTCCCCGCATAGCCCTTCCAGGGACACTGCCCAACTCAAAACCACAGGGTCAAGGAGGCCTTCCAGGCTTGGGGATCAGAGAGAGGGAGGGGGTTCCAGGTGGGCAAAGGGTCCTGGGCGTGTCACCACTCACAAGCGCACAGTGGAGGCTGCCAGGAAGGCCAGGAGCAGCAGGCCGGCCAGAGAGGAGAGGATGGAGGTGATGACAATCATGTCACCATGTCGCCGCCCTGGCCACGTGTCGATGGAGCCTGGGGACTTCCCTGCACACACAGTGGCTGCTCAGAGGCTGCCCTGGGACCTCAGGGCAGTCACCCTCCGCCTGTGCTCATCCCTGAGGCCTGGCTTCCTCTCGTCCGCAGACTCCTGAGCCCACCCATCTCGGATGGGCACCAGTGCCCAGTAACCTGCACCACCCATCGCTCCAGCCCCTACCCTCGTCTCACCTTCTAGACTATTCCCACCAGCGTGCCCACCTGTGGCTCCATGGTAGGCAGAGCAGCGGCAGTCCTCAGGACTGGGCACGAGGCTGCCCTGCTCCCTGGAGCCTGGCATGCAAGGCCTTCAGACAAGCTGCCACCTCCACCCCCAGCTTCTGTAGCCCGTCTCCCAGGCGTCCAGACATCGGACATTCTGGCCTTCACACATGCAGTTTCTTTGGCCTGGTAACTTATTCGTGCTGGCTTCTTGGGGCCCTGCTGAGGGAAGCCTCCCAGAACCTGTGGCCCTGCTGGCCTCCTTCTTGCCCTGACCCTCCTCCCTGCAGCAGTGCTGGGCCCCAGGCTGCCTCCCTGTAGGAGGGAAGGCTGTTTCTGTCCTTGATTGGGCTGGGGTCTGGACTCCCAAGAGCTGGCAAACATTTGGCGATGGACAGAGCCAGTGCCCCTGCCGCATGCCCCACCCCGCAGCACAAGGTTCTGTGTGGAGGGTCAGCTGAACTTGAATACTGCCACCAGCCCCCATCCCATGGCAGCGACGGGAGGGGGGCAGCTGGGCATGACTATTTCGCCCAGGGTGATGAGCTTCCAAGGGACAGCCTGGAGCCAGAAAGCCCCCTCCCCAGTGCTACCTTGGTGGAGAGCAATGGGGTCAGACCACCTGGTCTCGGCCTGGGGTGAGCCCTTGGCGTCCATCAGGAGGAACTTCACCCTGGGGAGCAGAGGGATGAAGCTCAGAGCCCAACCACGCCAGGCAGGGCGCCCACCCCAGCCAGGCTCCAGGCCGCTCTTCTGGGCCAGGCTCTGAGCGTCGACTCAGCAGGTGTACAGGCTGGGGGCTCTGGGCTCCCCAGAGGAGAACCTCTGGCCCTGTGGAGTCTCTGAAGCCATGGAAGCCCCCCAGTAAAGGCAAGCACCCCAGTAAAGCCCTAGGGAGGGAGTGGTGTATTCAGGGTGCACTCAGAGCCCAGGGTCACAGGGAGGGGACAGACTGGTACTAAGGGCACTGAGGGCCATGCAGAGGAGCTCAGGTTGTATCTTGGCAGAGGCTGGGGAGCTCCGGAAGGTTTCTGAGCGTCAAGAGCCCCAGGCAGGCTGGCACTGAGGGAAGCTGGCTCTGCTGGCTGCTAGGGATGGAGGTCAAGCCCTAGAGTGGACCTGGGGCTGAGGGCAGGTGGACCTGGCAGGGCTGGGTGAGAGGGCAGAGGGAGGCAGTGTGGAGGTGCTGGCCCCGCCCACACCACACGGCCTGCCCTGTGCCCCCACTGGTTCTCCCAGCTGGCCTTGGTCTCCCTGAGGGCACCTGGCCTCATCCTATACCCTGCACAGCTTGGTCTGGACAACCCTGCTCCCCACCCCCAACACTTCCCTGACCTTGACAAGTCACTTGGAGCTTCTGTGCCTCAGTTCCTCCCCCCCTCCACCACCCCAGAGGAAGAAGCCAAGGCTTAAGGGCCTGTTTTCCCTGCAGCCAGGATGGGGCTGGGGAAAGGTTGGGGAGGGCGACCCTCCAGTCCCAGGCTCCAGGCAGAGTGACCCACCTGTACGGTCCCGGGCCGGGGAGGGGGGCATTGCAGTAGGATAGCTGGTGGAGGCCAGCCAGGCAGGCAGGGTCATTGCCCACCCGCAGCACAGGGATGCTGCTGTCACCCATGGGACCCTCCTCGCAGGGCAGCTGCTCCAGGGACAAGGGCAGCGTCATGTAGTGGCCATTGGTGGTCAGCAGCTGAGGAGAGGCTGGGATCTCAGCCAGCGTTGTTGGGTTCTGGAAGTCCTTGGAGGCTGCGGGAGGCAGAGACAGACAGACCAGACAGACGGAGCTGGTGGCAGGAGCAGCCAGGTCTTCTTTGCCACGACCCCTGTCTAGGGCCGAGGCCCCCAGCCCTGGCCCTCCATGCCTCAGCACCCAGAGGGCCCCTACGGCCCAAACCAGGCTTTGTCACCCTCTCCGAGCACCCTCTCCATAAAGCCCAACTCCTAACCCATGCCCAGCTGTGGAAGGTCACAGGGATGGAGGGGCCCCCAGAACCTGCACCTCCTGCAGCCCCCCACCCCACTCCAGGCCCCACACCTGCACTGTGACACACCATTGCTGAAGGCCACCACCAGCCAGACAGTGCTGGCAGCACTGGCGTGACTGTCCAGCACACAGCGCGGCTGCTCCAAGGAAAACGTGGTGGCCGTCACCTTCCCTTCCAGGTCCCAGGCTGTTATCTGCGGTGTGTAGGGGATCAGCTCTGCAGCCATGGAGACAGGCGTGAGAGTCCAGCGGCCACCCCTCCCGATCACAGTATGTGGGCTCCCGGGGTCCCATCACTCCAGTAGGTGCCCCATGGGCGTGTCCACCCCCTGGCCCCCTACTCACCCAGGCTCATGCAGGGCTGGGGCCAGACCAGTGCCCCCAACAGGAGCAGCAGACACTGCCGAGGCTGCCTCTGGGAGAGCCCCATGACGGCCGCCTTCTACCACATCTGCAGCCTGGGGCTGCTCCCCCTGCCCCTCTGCCTCTCTCCTCCCCCAACGCCTTGGGCCTGGAGGAGCTGGTTAGTCCGGCTGCCAGGCTAGCCAAGGGCTGGAAAGACCTGAAAATGTGAACATACCCCAACTCCTCCCCTCAGCCCAACTCCCCACAGGGAGGGGACTGGGCAGGGCTCTAGGGTGGGGCGGGCCAAAGCGGAGGGTGAGGCCGCTGGAGCCCAGAATCCCCTGTCTCAGTTTAGGCCCCACCCAGCCTCCCATTCTCCCAGCCCTGGGGAGAACAAATATCTGGAACCTTGGGCCCAGGGCCACATGCCTGAGATTCCTGCACCCCATGTGCCAGGAGACTCCCTCTGGCCTTCCATCCCCACCCAGCAGCAAGCTGGGGACAGCTCCAACTAGTCCAGTCCCACCCCCATCATGACCCCCCCACAACCTGTCCGCCCCAGCCCCATTACACTTGGCCCTGCCCTCCCTCCTCGAAGCCATACCTTTCCTCGCTCCTCAGTTCCCTCATCCAAAGGAAGAACTTAAAGAAAGGTCTGTAGGTCCCTTGACAGCCGGCAAGCCCCCACTTACTTCAATCACTCCCTTGAGTTCTCACTGTATATGCGGGTGGGCAAAAGTGGGTTTACAGTTGTATGTGAAAGTTTATTCTTATATTATTTTTTATTTTTATTTTCCATATGAACATACTTTTGCCTCTCTTTGCAAGTATATATATATATATGTATATTTTACTGATATAATTCATGTATCATAAAATTCATCCTTCAAAAGTGTCCAGTTCACTGGTTTTTAGCACATTCGCAGGGCTGTGCCATCGACACCAATTCCAGAGACTTTTCGTCATCCTGAGAGAAAATAGCACCCATGAAAAGTCTCACCCCCTTCTCTCCTCCCTCTGGGGACCACTCACCTTTGTGCCTGTTCCAGACATTTCACATCAGGATGATCACGCAGTATATGGCCTTTCGTGTCTGGCTTCTTTCACTTGGCACAATGTTTTCAAGGTTCATCCATGCCAAGTACTTCATTTTGTTCTTAAATCCTCACCTGAGGACATACTTTTATTGATTTTAAGGGAAAGGGAGAGAGAGAAACATCGATGTGAGAAACATCCGTTGGCTGCCTCCTGTACCACGGTGCCCGGGTCGGGGATGGAACACACAACCTTGGTGTTGGGTGTGCGCCCTGACCGGGAGCGAACCCACGAGGTTCTGGTGCGTGGAACGATGCTCCAACCGACTGAGCCACCTGGCCAGGGAAGGGCTTTGTTTTTAGGGCTGAGTGTGCTCCATTGTATGGATGGACCATTTTGTTTATCCATTCATCAGCTGGCGGATATTTGGGATTTTCCACTTTTGGGCTACCATGAATAATATTGATATGAACATTCATGTTTTGCTGTGGACATGTTTTCAGTTCTTGGATAGGAACCTAGAAGTGGAACTGCTTAGTCACGTGGTGACCACTTTTTGAGAAACTGCCTAGCTGTTCTCCAAAGCAGCTGCATTCCCTGCCCAGCAGCAGACAAGAGCTCCAACTCTCCACATCCTCATCAACACTGTCATTTTCCTTTTATTTATTGATGATAACCACCCTCATGGCTATGAAGAGGTATCTTTTGTGGTCTTGATCTCCATCTCCCTGAAGACGTTGAGCATTTTTCATGTGCCTGTCAGCCATCTGTGTATCTTCTTTGGAGAAAAATCCTTTGCTTACTTAAAAAAGAAAAAAAATCCTCATCCAAGGACTCGCTCGTTGATTTGAGAGAGAAGGGAAAGGAGGGAGAGAGGGAGAGAAATGTTGATGTGAGAAACATCAGTGGTTGCCTCTTGTACGTGCCGGACCAGGGACTGAACCCGCAACCCAGGCATGTGCCCTGACTGGGAATTGGACCCGCAGTTTTCAGTTTGCAGGATAATGCCCACCGAGTCACACCTGCCAGGGCTTCCTTTTTTTAAAAAAAAATGGGTGTTTGTCTTTTTATTACTGAGTTGTTGAGCTCCTTATACAGTCTGGACACTAGACCCTTATCAGGTAGATTCTGCATTTTCTCCACTCTGACCCCCATTACACTTTAATGTGGGAGTGCAGAGGGCAGCAGCATCGGGCACCTGCATCGGGCGCCCACCAACGCCTGTGCTCTACAGCCAGCAGGGCAGGTCGCATGGTGGAACCCAGTGGGCCGTGGGCCGTGGGCCGGCCAGGCCCCGCCCGCCCCAGGACCGGCTCCTCCAGGAGGCTCAGTGAGCAGTGCACAGGGCCCGTGATACCTTTAGGGGCCCAGGAAAAGTCTTGATTTCTTTTAAAATCAGAAGGAAAAAAGTGAATTTTTAGATAGGAGAAAGGCTCTAACGTATGTTCATCTTTGCACCATCACATTGTAAGACAGAACTAAACTTTTTTCTTATGGAGAAAGGGACTTGCAAAGGCAAAAGTGCCCCAGACCCACTCAAAACGCGGCCCTGTGTGTCCCTCCGGTCTCAGGCCCCAAGCACTCCCCACTCCCACTCTGCCGGCAGACGCAAGTGATGGAGTATTTGATCCTCCCTCTGAGAGGATGCCGAAGAATTAGAACTTTGAGGATGGTATCAAACCAATCCTGGCCCAGATTTCAGTTCTGGGTTTACCAGTAGCTGGGACCTTGGGCCAGTCACACCCTTGAGCCTCAGTTTCCCCATCTGTGAAATAGAGACAGCAGCACCTGCCCCCCTGTGAGCAGTGTCCCCAGAACCTGGGGAGTACGGGAGGGCAGGCCCTGAGCTGCTGCACTTCACACCATGAGAACTGGAGCGGGGGGTGGGGGAACAGTGCAGGCCAGTGCCGTGGGCTCTCCGGCCCTCCCTGCAGCCTGTTTTTTTGTTTGCTTTTGAATTTTTTAAATTGATTTGAGAGAGAAAGGAAGACAAGGAGAGAGAGGGAGAGAGATCAATTTGTTGTTCCACTGATTTATGCACTCATCGGTGGCTTCTCTCGTACGTGCCGTCTGGGGATCTCACCCACAACCTTGGTGTACCGGGACGATGCTCTAACCCATGGAGCTGCCCGGCCAGGGCTGGCCTCAGTCTGCACGCAGGAAATGGGGGCTGATACAGCAGGACACACGTGTGCAGGCCTCCATACATCGCACACGCTGACAAATACACCAGGGCTTGCTGACTTTGGCTATTAGGTATTTATTGCAAACAGAACATCTGAGGTATGAGAAGCTGACCCAGACCCATGCCTCCCCTGACTGGGGCTGGGGCAGTCTCCCCTCACCCCATGCCAGGCCTCCAGCACTGAGGTAGCTGCATCGTAAGCCCCCACAAGAACAACTCCCCAGGCTTGTCCAATTCCCATGCAGATCCAGGTCTGGAGGGGAAGAGGAAGGAGAAAAGGCAAACAGGAGAAGCCCCAGCTCCAGTGGAAAATGCCCACACCCCCAACAAACATTTCAGCCTCCGAGGAAAGGCACCTGCCCGCCTGTCCCTCCCAGGGCAGCCCAGCTGGCAGTGGGGACAGGGCGCTGGCTGCCAGGCTGGCGGGTCACTGCTGCTCCAGGCAGTCCTCAGTCACCCCCTGAGCGGCCAACTCGGCCAGCACATTCTGCAGGTAGTTGGGGTCAGGGTAGCCGTGGCCTGTCACGTTGCGGTCCATCTCGGTCTTGTGGTGGATCTCGTTCCACACCACTGTGTCAGTCTCACCCGTGGTGCTGGACGTGCCCACTGTGAAGATAAGCCGCCTCCTCCAGGCCACCTTCAGTAGCTCTAGGACCTGCTCGGAGGAAGAGGAAGACGACAGGAAGGAGGACCGGTGAGTAAGCACTGGCCTGTCTCTCCACAAGATTTTTCACCCTGGGGCAGGCGTGGCCAGGCGACCGGGTGGGAGCACCCACCACCCCGCCCCCACTGACCCACCCCAGTGATAAAGACGAGGACAGCAGCACCATCCACCCACCAATGTCAGCTGTGGGCAGCGAGTGCCATGTGGTAGGCCCCGGTCCACTTAACATGCACCGTTAACCAGCGGCGGGGCCCTGAGAGCTGGCACTTTTTCCTCCCATTCCCTCTCACCACCACGTAACTGATGTCATCCACAGTCCAGGGTGTGAAGCCCCATCTGTGGGGTCCCCAGCCTTCAGCTCTAGTCCTGACCCCCTGGAATGCCAACTGCTGATCTGACAGTCCAGTGGGACCTCGCACCAGGCAGCTCCACGACTCGCCTTGGCCCCACCCCACCTCTGAGACAGTGCTGCCACCTACTCGGCCCCCAAACACCTGGACTATTCCCTCTTTCAGGTACACCTAGGATGAGCTCCCCTCCCATCAGTGAGTCTAGGCCTCCCTGCTCTCTCCCATTCCAGAGCCAGCAGCCGGGCGCAGGCCTGCCACTGTGAGCGTGGGGGCAGCCGCCCCCAAAGGTGGCGGTGGCGGGGGGGCCTTTACCTTGCGGCCCTGGGCATTGTCCGGAAGGTAGCACTGGCGGGGAAACCCTCTGGCGGTGAATGGCTTCCCAGGGTTGGGGTGCTCAGGGCCCTGCAGAAGGAAGACACAGGAGTGGGAGTGCTCATGGGATACAGGAGCTCGCAGGACACCGAGGCCCAGCCTCGCCCTCTGCCCTCCTGGCCGGAGCCACTCCTGAGCTCCAGAGATCAAATCCATCACTGCCTCTCTCCAATCCTGCCCCTCGGAGACCCAGTGTGAACAACGGCTCCCCGAAAGCATGCCGCTGCCCCTGGAACCAGACGCTGCTGCCAACGCTCTATTCCCCCGATGAGACCAGACCCTCTAGAGGCTGGGATGGAGGCTCTGCTTCTTCAGCAACCCTCCAGGCCCTGGGCTCCCTGGGCTGGATGGCAGGGCTGCCAGCCTTCGGGCCGCCCTCACTCCCGCACACAGGCCCCTCTGCTCTTCACTCAAGGGCAGGGGTGTCAGACTCATCGGGGGCCACATCAGCCTCACAGTTGCCTTCAAAGGGCCGAATATAATTTTAGGACTATATAAATGGAACTACTCCTTAACAGTTAAGTGAGAGTTCAGTGCCACTGCCAGGTGGAAACAAGGTGTTGGGCCACATTCAGCCTCGGGCCCTGAGTTTGCTGCCCCTGCTCCAGAAGCAGCTACAGCAGGGCCCTGAGACAGCGGAGTGGTCTAGACAGGAGTGTGCACCACCGACAGCTCCAAGCTCCCCTCTGGCCCCGTGGCTCCAGCCCTGTCTACAATACATCAGTATTTCACTCTGAGCCAAGGAGAAGTAGAAGGAAATCAGGGAAAAGCACATGACCTTCAGGCTCCTGGTCCCCACTGCCCTGCATCTTCCCAAACCGTCCCAGGCTCTGAGACCAACCCTGGCCCAAGGAAGAAGGCCTAAGGGGTGAGTGTTCCTTTCTGGGACCCTGGGACCTTGTGTTAGGGCTCCTGTCCTATTCCTGACATCCAGACCCAGCCCTGCCGTTCCCAGCCCAGGCCTGCTCTGGCCACTCAGCCGGTCTCTCCATCAGTCTTCACTGCTGGCACCTCCCTACCCCGTCCTGTGCCCCGCGGACAGCTCCTGCCCCTCAATACGTGTTCCCCCTGCTTATATAGTCAGCCTTCTGCCCCGGGCAAATCCAGTTAAGATGTCTCTGCCTCCAGGAAGCCTTCCCTATCTCAAGAAAGGCGTGAGGGCCATCCCGGTGCTTCCACAGCCCTGAGAGCTTGCTGTTCTCCAGCGCTAGCCCCTCCGGATTCCTGGCAGCCTAAGCTGAGCAACCTGGGCGTCCTGCAGTGACCAGGGGCAGACTGCGGGAGAGGGACTGACTACAGGGAGATCCGAGGAGGCGCCTCTTGCGCCGGCGCCCTCTTACCTGAATGCCGTGAGGGATGTTGTAAACTATGAGTATCGTCCCGCAGTCCTCATGGCCAGGGAGGGACACCTGGAAGCTGAACACTTCCATCTTCCCCCGAGGCTGGGTCCCAGTTTTCTCTCCATAGATGGTTTTGCAGGAAGGACACTGCAAACTTCCGTCCTGGACAAGGCAGAACACCACACGCTGAGCTGGCAGCCCTGAGGGAGCACCGAGGCACAGCAGCCTGCCCTCTACACGGGAAGGAGGCCTGCAGGGGGATTGGCGGCTACGGCCACACATCAGGTTCTGGGCAGATGGCCCAGCTCCCATGCAGCCTCCTTGCACAGAAACTTGATTCCAACAGCTTCCTTAGAAAGGTAAGTCTTGCACCAGAAACTCATTATATAATTTGCATTAAAGGGTGGAAAGTACCAGGAGACTGGAATCAGGTAGTAAGACCAAGTTTTCCAGCAAAAGTTCCCACAGTCTAACCACATTTCGAATCAAACAGGAACCCCTGTGATTGGCCAGCTGTTGGTGCCAGCACCCGGCAGGCACAGGGTGCTGTGGAGGAAGGCCAGGCCAAGCCTGCAGGTCCGCCACAGGCTTGGTTCCTCCGTCCTCCCCACCCCCGTCCACTCAGCTAAACTCCACCAAAGGAAGTGCAGCCAGCTGTCCCCTGCCACCCCCAGACCTATCCCCCCATCCTGTTGCAGAACAGGGGCTGCTTCCGAGCACACCCATGTCCTTCCCAGGGCAGTCACAGCCGCCTGCTCAGAGGCGGTATGACAGGGACAGGCCGCCCCTGGCCCCACCCTGGGCCGGCACGCAGGCACCTTGTTCCCGTTGCAGTACATGGCCAGCAGGCAGAGCAGGTGGAAGGCGTGGCTGCACTTGGTGAGGCAGCCCACGTCCATGGGCCCAATGGTCTTGCTGTTGGTCACATCACTGTACCCAGATGCCACGGACAGTTTCTCCATGCAGATGATGCAGTCCTGGAGGGGACCAAACACAGACACTCACCAAAGGAGACACTGCACGGAAAGAGGAGACTTTGAAGGAAAAGACCTT
>PVIA01015016.1:0-24406 GCA_004024845.1 Tonatia bakeri | reverse complement strand
GGGGGGAGGGAGGGAGGATGAAGAAGTAGATCTCCTTTCTAAGGCCCCTTCCCCAGGGCTGGTCCTCTCACCTGTGTGAGCAGGTGACCTAGCCCTCTGCATTCAAAGAGATGACATTATCATTCTCATCTAACATATGAGGCCAGAGGCCCAGAGGAGCAATCTGCCCAAGGTCACACAACCAAGTTCACAGAGAGTGAAGGTGGCAGAGCCTAGGACCCAAACCTCTGACTCCAAGGACAGGGCTCACTGTGACACCTGCTCTCTTAGGATCCTAGTTCAGAAGCACCCAGGTGATGGCCATCAGTCTGGCGAGTCTGGGGACCAGAAGACACTTGGAGAAGGAACAGAATGGGAGACACAGATAAGCTGGAGGTGGCCTCTGTCTGTGCCCCAGCACGACCTCAGGCAGATGGTCTAGCCAAGGGCTGGAGGTACAAGTTCAGCTTCAAGCCACATGAAGCCCTCTCTCACTGGACCACCAGAGCCCTGATGGAAGCAAAGATCCCTGCTCAAGCCACATTTCCCGAGCATCTGGGCTCCATGTAGACTCAGGCTCTGCTGGGGGTAGGAGGACCGGATGAAGTGTTACAGACTGGGTCCAGAGGGACAAGCCTGGTGGGAGAGGGAGATGCACAAGCAACTGCAGTGTGGGCTCCAGGTGTGCCTCTCCTGCTCTGGACAGACCTACTAATAGCTCCCATGACCGGGGTCCACTACGGGCCAAACACGATGCCGAGCTCTCCACGACCATCTGCTCACTTCATCCACAATAATTCTGCAAAGCAGTTACTAATACTAGTAGTCCCTGAGGACACTGAGGCTGAGAAAAGTCATTTACTTGCTGGAAGTCCTGCAGGTCATGAGTGGGGAGGCCAAGTCCAGGTCTGTCTAACTCCAAAGCTGGAGAGCTTAAGCCCTTCCTGCCTGTCCTGCCCGCTCCTGCGTCTACCTCCTCCCCAGGTTGCCTGTCCCCATGCTGGTCAAGCACAAGGGATGGATGGGCGGGAGCCTCCAGCCCTGTCCGCACAGGATCGTTTGCCCAGGGTGTACTCTCCCTCTGCACCTCTGCACCTCTGCACACCTTTGCCAGTGCATAGCATCCTCTTCCTCGCCCTGCAAAACCCTGCTGTCCTCCAAGGCCCAGTTCATGTCACTGCCTTTGTGTCCACTACCCCAAAGTCAACTTCAGTCACCCTACCTTCTGCATAATGCAGACAACATGGCTCCATTTCAGTGGTTCTCAAAAGGTATCCCTGACACCAGCAGGGGCAGCTGCACCTGGGACTTGTTAGAAATGCCACCTATGGAAACAGAAACTCTGGGGGCAGGCCCAGCGAGCTAAGTTTGAACAGATCCTGCAGCTCAGTCTGCTGCAAACTGACATTTGAAGACCACTGCTCTGTTTTAATACATTCTATTAGCGCCGTTTGTATGTGTTTGAGAAAATCACTGGGCTGTGAGGACTTGCTAGGCCAGGACCGGATGGGGGTCAGACTTTGTCCCACAGTAGTTGCTCTGTTGACATGGGAAGTATTTTTCCAACATCGTCTTGGCTCAGCACTGTTAGCAGGGACAGGAATTTCTGCAGACGGAGGGCGGAGGCACCTCAGTCGAGCGGGCCCTCCCGCCCCCTTTGCAGCAGGCCTCCTCTCCCGGCACCGCACCTGTTTGCTGGAGAGAGCTCTGTGCTTCTTCATTCGTTCTTGTCACAAAACATTTATTGAAAGTCTACCAGGGACCAGACACCATGAAGCAGGGGGACACAGTGGAGAGTAAAATATAAACTCTGTCCCTATCCAATGGAGCTTACGGTCTAGTGGAGGAGACACACATTCATCAAACAATGATAATGTCTGGATTTCAGTAGCAGTTACACATAAGGGCTTGTGGAATTCTCACGACTGCCCCAGAAATGGGTACTGTTATCACCCTCTTTCTAACAGATGAGGAAGCAGATAGAGGAAGACAAAATGCCTTGCCCAGGTTCATACAACTCGTAGATGGCCAAGCTGATACTTGAGCCCAGCAGGGATTTGTCCTTGATCTTAACTGCAACACTATACTGTCTTAAAATAATTACAAAATAGTATCATCAACCTTGATTACCGCTGTAGAAAACAGTACACAAGAATGCATGCAAAGGAAACTGATGTGGCCTACGGGGGCAGGAGAAAGAGTCAGAGGAGCTTTCCAGAAGCAGCTACACCAGCGTGCCATGTCAACAGACCTTATCTTGGTCTGGCCCAGGCGCTCCCATTTCTCCAAAGAAATGTCGTCAAGCCAAAGGGTCCCTCGTGAATAGAGAGTGCATTATGTGTGAGGTGATTAAAGTCCAGAAAATCTCAGCATTCACCCATTCAGTCGTTCAGAGACTCTGGCTGAGCATTGTTATAGGTGTTGGGGGTTCAGCCCCGCCTTCCTGGAGCACACTGGAATCCAGCCCTAACGGTTCCTTTCCTTCACTAGCACCGAGCATGGGTCGAGGGCCAGGAACTGCGTTAGGTGCCGCATTGAAAGGTCTGGTTTGCATTTTAATTGACAAATCAAAATCACAAGTAGACTTCCCAGTCACCAAAATAAATGTCTCTTAACGAATTCAACAGCCGCTTAATAGTTCACAGGATTCGAAACATTTCTTAAGAAGCTAGCATAGGATAAATCATTTTTGGTGATTCCATAAAGTGAACTTTGCTAATAGAATCTAGGGAGATGAAATGAGTGTCTACAGACCTATAATTCATTCTGCGTAACATTTATACACTGCACTCCGCTGAAGTCTTATTAAATGACTTCAGTGGGCGAAGTCAGCCTAAAGAGGAAGTGTAGAACACACAGATGGGCTCAAAGAGGCCTTCGGAGAGCCTGTTCAGAACCTGTCTTCATTGCCTCTTGTTTTTTCATTTTGTCTATGAAGTGTAACAAGTGGTATCATTGTGCAGATACCTCTGACACTGTGACATCTTGGTTTCTCGGTGCACACCTGTTAAAAACTAACCCCCTCTGTCTGTCCGGCCCTACAGTACTCGGACGTCCCCTGCTTGAGATACTACACTTCCTCCTCGCTCCCTTCTCCAAACGACCCTTCTTTGTGCAACTCAAGTAAGCCAAGCTCATCACCACCTCACAGCCTTTCTCTTGCTGTTCCCCTGCCTGAAGTGCTCTTCCCTCAGGTTCTGATGCGGGTGGCTCGTTGTCTTCACCGATGTCACAACCCCATGCCACCTCTTCAGAGAGGCCTTCGCTGATCACCTTAAGGTTCCCTACCTTGACCACTTAACCGCTCTTTAAAATTATCTTGCTTTTTAAATGGATGTACTTGTTTTTGCTTTAGTCCACCTCCCTCTACTGAAATAAAAGCGCCAGTTAGAACAAGGAGCATGCCTCGCCCACCATCCGTGGAGCAGGCCGACCTTGGAAGCTGTGTGCCGCTGCCTGGGTCCCTGCCTCACTACCTGGAGGCGGGCTGCCGGGTCATCAGGAGTAAGCACACTGGGTTTCACGCGGGATGTGGGGCTTTTCCTGTTAGAGCAGACAGCCTCTCCTTAACTCATCCAAAACAGTGAGGCCGTTTCCTATCAGGTTATTAGCACTTTTCTCATTGATGGATTGAAATCTTTTCTATCTGGGATAAAAATCCTCTCTGTTATGCAAGTTGCAAATATTTTTCTTATGGTTTATCACTCATCTTCTACCTTTGTTCATGGTTACCATTTGTCGTACAGGCATCCGAAACTTTAGTCAAATCTCTCGTTCTTTTACACCATATTAGAGACTTTGTCATTTGCTAAGAAATTTTCTTATATACCAGAATTATTAAAAACACTCTCCAATATTCCTTCTGGTTCTTTTTTATTTTCTTCAAGCGGGTAGTTCATTGCCACAATGATATTTAAACTAACGATTATAGTCACCATGGATTTAAAATGATAATTTTATTGTTTGCCTGATTCCTACGTGCTTTCTGCTCTGTCCCACAGGCACGGCCGCCTGCACCCGTTCCAGACGGTGCGAGCCCCTGGAGCTTTGCAGTGGCGTGAGCGCTTGGTAATGTGAGTGTCTGCACATGGTGCTCTTCCCCCAGCATTTCTCAGCTGTTCTTTTATATTTATGGCTCCTGATTAATTCTAGAATAAAATGACCCAATTTCACCAAAAAATGCCCTTTGGGTTTTTTATACTAGATTTACCTTATGCACTAATTTGAGAAGAACTCCTATCTTTACCATGCTGAGCCTCCCCATGCATGAATATGGTATGTTTCTGCCCTTTACGAGATTCTTCTCTGGCATACATGAGGTTTATAATTTTCTTTATGTAATCACTCCTATTTATTTTACAGACATGGTTCTAAGTGAGAACCTTTCCCACTGTGTTGCCCAGCCGGATGTTAAGATGTGAAGGCTGCTGTGGTTTTGTATGTTTCTCTTGTAGCCAGCACCTCCGCTAAATATTCTGAATTCTTGATCTTCTTAGTGCAGCAGTGTGATCTTGTCATCTTCAAGTAATTGTGTCTCTTTCCCTCCAATATTTGCACCTCTCATTTCTTTCCCTTACCCCATTGGTGTGGCCGAGACTCCGGGCCATCTTGAGCAATCCCAGGGGTAGTAGGGCCCTTGCATCGCCTTTGACTCTGCGGGAGAGGCCTCGGTCATTGCTCCACTGATGTGACGTCCGCTGCTCACATCCTCCTGTAAGTTTTCAGTGTCTGTGGGCTCTAGAGAGGAAGGGAGAGAGAGACACTGATGCGAGAGAAAAGCATGGATTGCTTGCCTCTCATCCACGCCCCGACCAGGGATCGAACCCACGACCTAGGTCTGTGCCCTGACCGGGGATCAAACCTGCAACCTTCTGGTGCCAGGGACGGTGCTCCTACCAGATGAGCCACGCCAGCCAGGGCTGCTGCTCACTGCTTACGTTCTTTCTGCTTTAAGACTTGCCTCCTTTTCAGAACTTACCAAAAGTTTGAATGAGGAAAAGATGTTGAATTTTCTGAAACGTATTTCAATACTAATGAAGAAAAACATATGGTTTTTCTCCTTTAATCTATTAGTAAAATGAATTCATTAGCAGGTTTCCCAGTGTTGAGCCGTACTGCCTTTCCTGTCATGGCATGTTGCACTTTCACTACTTTTCTGGATTTGATTTGCTAACATTTTATGTAGCGTTATCTGCATCCACGTTCTTCATTAACTGGACCCATTTGGTCCAGTTCTCTGGAACATTAGAAAAACACGATATGGAAAATTGTGCATCCTCACGAATTTTAAGGTTTATTAAAAGGACGCACGGCAGAAGGTAACATAATTAGCAGGTGCACCTGAGGCCAGGGGTCAAGGTGTCACCAGGACAGGCCACTCTCCGCTCGGAGGGATCACCCTGCCCCAGATTGGAAGAGAGCCCTGCAGCTTTAAGAGGTTTGAAGTTTGGCGGATTTAACTGTGGGGCTGCTGAAGCGGCATTCAATCACTTCAGCAAAAGGTGATAGAGGCTTAAGTGGCCACAAGAAGAAAAGAAACCCAGATGGCATCCAAGTATCTGAGAAGGGGCAGAAAAAGAAACCATAGAGGAGGAAATTGTGGACATTTTTCCATTGGGATTCTACATGCACACAGAACTTTATCTTGAAATGTAACTTCTCAGTGGGATCTTAATAACGGAAGACAGTTCATGTTCAAATCTGAAATGCTCATGTTACATTAATTTGGTTCACGGTAGTAGACAATATCATTGGGCATGATTTGAAATAAAAATAGAATATAAATGAAAAGTTTTGGATAATGTACAATTACCTAAAGTTTTCCTGAGAAAGAGTGGCCTGGAGTTAAGAAATGCTCAAAGCGTGACTGGACCTGGCACCAGGAGGGCACAGAGGGGCGGGAGCAGGTCTCAGGTCAGCTGCCTCGCAAAGGTAGGGTGCTGCCTCGCAAAGGTGGGGGGCCTCCTGATGAGGACAGCTTTGCTGCCCCTGCACTTGGCCACACAAAGCAAGGGGACACTGGGCCCTCCACGTCCATGATTCCAAGGTCTGCCCCTCCTGCGCCAGCCTCACCACTGCCAAAGGGACTGGATCGGTGACTCCGTGGGGCAGAGACCAGAAAGCTCAGTGGCCAATGTCTTGACAAAGTCCCTTTTCTCTGGAGGCTAAGAGCCATTTGCAGGGCGCTTGCTTCTGGCTGGGGCTCCTGCCCTCAGGGAAACCCGGCCACAGCCTTCTTACTCTCTTCTTCTCTGCGCTCTAAATCGAACAACTGGAACATATCAATGGGCGCAGCCATCTCGATGGATGGGTACACCAACACACAGATCTCCACCCTCCAGCATAATTGAGCCTTTAAGCCTACTACTCTCAAGATTTACATCTAAACTGGAGAGGAACGTGGAAACCCCCCCCGCCCCGTCTAAATCTAAGCCAGACTACAGTTCAGCTTTTGCCAGAAGGCCCGTCTGTGCCAAGCACGTGTACAGACATTAATAAGGTTATGATTTGCTTCTCATTCCTCTGTTCCTGGGTGGCACACATGTTCTCAGTTGCACCAGAAGAGACCAGGAGGCAGCCACCGGCTGCAACTCCAACCATCACATGGACCAGCCATCCCCAGCCGCAGCAGGGCAAGAGCCAGGATTTGAACCCAGGGCTGTCTCTCTGCTGAGCCTGCTCTCGTCGCTGCGTCACATGGTAGGTAGCCGTGCTTTGTGGGTTTCGTCGATCACCCCTCTTTCATGTACCCTTGTCCTCCTCTTCACAGGAGGCCTGTGCTATTTCTTCTTCTAGTTAACCAAAGACCTTCCTAAAGATGTTATTTTTTAAGGTTATAGGAATAGCACACTTTCTAATTTTGATGCTGTCTGGCATGTCACTTCCACCCCCACTGTGAGTCATTCCTCTGTCCAGGCTCAACCATCCTTGGGCCAGACTTCAAGGCTCAGCTTAAATATCACCACAAAGGAGAACTCCCCTGCCCCCTCCTTTGCGCCTCCACAGCTTAATTATCTCAGGCTTGTGACAGGCTATAAACCAAGGTATAAGTGAGCAAGTTTACAAATAAATGAATCCCTGCTAAACTGCGATCCCAATGGAGGGATCACATCTCATTCGAGTTTGCATCTCTGGTGAGTGTGGCACCTGGTACAGAACAGACAAATAGTATGTAACTGAACTGAACAGCATGTGGGTATTATTACCCCCATGAGGGTATTTCCATATTACTGTCAGACTCCGGATCCAAAGTTCCTAATGGTGGAGTCTCAGCACCATAAGCCCCTTGGAGTCAGGAAGGGGAATGAAAGGGAATTCATTTTTATATGACGGTCACTAGAGCTGGTGTCCTCATGATCTCCACAGAGGAGCTAACAAGGACAATGGGGACAGACTCACAGATGGAGGGTAGAATGACAGCTAGTGGAGTGGGGGGGTCCCGGGGGTGGGGTGAGCAAAAAGGAAAAAGGACTCATGGACATGGACAACAGTGTGGTGATTGTGAGGGGAGCGGGTATAAGGGGACTACATGGTAGTGGAAAAAATACAATAAAGATTAAATGTAAAAAGAGGAGCTAGTATTTACTGAGTGTTTACCTATTGTCGAACAATGTTTTGAGTATTTTACATATGAAACATATTTGACTGTGTGATTAGAAGGATATCATTATCCTTACTTTTCATTAGAGTAAATCGAACCAAGAAGTGATGTAATTTGTTCAAAACCCCACTTAGTGGGCACACCACTAAGATTCTCTACTACTACTACACCTCTAAGATTCAGGTACTACTCTGCTCTCCCATTGCAGAGATCAGGGCACTGGGGCTCACGGAACATCCAACCAACATTCACAGGAGACTGAGGCTAGGCACCGGCCCAGGGTGTGAAGCTAGGTCCGCCCAACAGCCAAGCCCACACTGCCTCTCCTCCCGCCTCCTGGAAGTGCAGGTGCAGAGGGCAGCTTCCTGACTGAGCATGACACCACAGTCCCCATGAGCATTCCAGGAGATGGTGCCAGGAAAGCCAGGGTGCCAGTGACATCCTGCATCTTGGGAGTCCTGGCACATAGATGGGGACCTGGGCACATGGACGCTTAGAGGTACCAGTGAGCCCAAGACTTACAAACTGACATTACAATGGCTGCCATTTACTAAGCACTGGCAAGGGCCCTGAGACTTTGCTTACTTTTGGCATTTCTTCATCCTCTCTATGGTCCCATGAAACAGCTGATACCCCCATTTCACAGATAAAACTAGGATTGGGAAGCAGGACGTTCCTGCCCAAGGTCGCTTGGGCAGGGACTGAAAGAACTGGGTTTTGATCCCAGGTGTGTCTGACACCAAGGGCCATGATCCTGACCAGGAAGCCTGGCCCCCTCCCTGCCTCCTTCCTGGAAGGGCACCAGCACAGGGAGGCCTGGGCCAGCAAGAGTCCAAATTTCAGCTGGGCCCCTCCCCCCACATGCCAGCCCTAGTCATATAATCTTGGGCAAGTCACTTAACCACTCTGGGTCCATGTTTTCTCATCTGTAAAACAGGGATCCACCTCCCTTGAGTAGTCTTTGAGAGGATGGAAAAAGGAGCATTCACAGGGGGCCTGGCACCTGGTAGGGTCTGGATTAAATACTAACTGTTGCTCTTACTTTCCTATTCTTTCTCTTCCTTCCTATTTCCAGCAAAGGCTTTTCTCCACCTGAAACCCAAAGAAAGTCTCCCTCCTTCTGCCTTTTTTTGCTGGGCTCTTGGACCACATCACTTGTGTGGACAGGAGTCTCAATAGTGCAAGTCCACAAGGATTCACCTTCGGAGATGGGGGTAGAAGATTGGAAGAGTTTCTCCAGGTCTAGGGCTGCCCAAGCCAAACTTGGCTGTTCTCTGCTCTCTGCTGCCCCCTGTTGGTTCATAGCCTGAAGAGCCAGTTGCCCTGCCTACTTTGCCCATAAGGTTACACCTTTTATGGAAATGATGATGATGATGATGATGATGATGATGATGATGATGATGGTGGTGGTGGTGGTGGTGGTGGTGGTGGTGATGGTGATAGAAAGACAAATCCAAGCAGTTAAAAAAAAATGAAGTTAACAAAGAAAAGAATTCTGGGGGTTTGTAGACACATGTCCCAGAGCCAGCCCTTCCCTGCCATGCTTGGCTGCTTTGGTGCTAACGGCTCAAGTGCCCCTGTGATCTGAGGCTTTGGCATAAAGGGAAACCAGGCTTTTCCTTTACTGCTTGGGGGACCCTCACTACATTTCCCAGAGAGGATGAGTTGGAACAAGTTCTGCGAGAACCTGAAAGGAGTGTTGCCCTTTCCTCCGTTTGCACGCCTACATCCGGCTTTGTCAGCCGACCACTTCCTTTCCTGCTGAGCAGAGACCCGGCCTCAGGACCCTGCGCAGCACAGCCGCACCCCCGCCGTCGGTCAGAGTGGACGCATGAGGTGAGACCTGTTTTACACCTGGAGTCCGGAGCTCAAGAGCTGGCCTGCAGCCAGACAGAGGGTGCGCATCAAAGCTTCTGGCTCTGTCTCCGGCAAGTGTCGCTCAGTTGGTTGGGCATCGTCCCACAGACTGAAAGTTTGTGTGTTTGGTTCCCAGTCGGGGCACATGCCTGGGTTGTGGGTTTGATCCCTGGTTGGGGCACATATGAGGGGCAACCAATCAATGCTTCCCTGTCACATGGATATTTTTCTCTCTCTCTTTCTTCCTCTCCTCCCTTCTCTCCAAAACCAATAAGCACATCCTCGGGTGAGGATAAAATAAATAATTTTTTTTAAATCCCTGCTCTGTTCCTGTTCCTATGTCACCTTTCTCCAAGTAGTTTGGCTACTTCATAGTTGCTCAGGACAGCACTGGGCTTCTGCTCTTGAAATATATTAACTATTTTATTTAGGAAATGTACTAAGGATAAAGTACCAGTAAATTGAGACTTAAAAGCACGATGGAGCTTGAGAGTGGCAAACAAGTGAGCATATGGATAATACCAACTAAGGTATTTCCCCCATAATTCCAGTTACTCCCTTGGAGTAGCTGAACTGGACCACAGGGCACCCATTGCCTCCTGGTTGGATGATTACAGCAGAACAGAGAAGAATCGCAGAGTCCGGTCTTTGACATACAGGGACTCAAATGTTTCTGAGGCCCTTGAGTTACAAGGCCTGGGCATCAGGTGCCGAAGTCCAACACGAGTCAGGGCGTCAATTTCATGCTGTAAATGACAGATCTGGAAGAAATGTGACCAGTCTGAGCCACTCCTTAACACTGCCCAGACTAAATCACTCCACATACTGCTGTAGAGGACGAAGGAGAAAGCTCAGATGTGGAGAGACCCCACGAAGGTGGCCAGTGCCCTGTCCACCCTCGACCCATGACCCAGGCCAGGCCTCAGGGTGGGACAGATCGGTGTCGGAGAGCAGACACCCCGGGCTCAGTCCGTGAGTTTCCTCCTCCCAGCACCCAGCAGGGCAGGGAAGATTAATGAAACAGGTGCAAGAAACGTAAACTTCTCTGGGGTTGTTTGTTTGTTTGTTTGTTTTTACCAGAGTGGCAGAAATCTAATCTCAGTCAATTCCATGAAATTTTATTCAGTCAGGCGCTTTGTTAGCCATTCTCCTTCGTGTTGTTTGCTTTGTCTCATTTTGCGTGAGGGTTCCAGGGCATGGCAGAAAGAGGTGTTCATTCTCCATCATCGTCTGTCCCACTCAGCCACCGGCATGTCCCTGGGCCCACCTGCTCCCTGCGTGTCAGTCAACACAAATAGCTGCTCTCAGAGCCTCGGGCCAAGGCCTGCTGGCACTCCGTGTCCCGGTGTAAAGGACCACCATCTACTGCTTTCCACACTTTGTGTGGCATGTGAGGACCCCGGAGGCTCTCTGACTACTTAACACTCTCTCACATCCGGTGTAAACGTAGGCACATTGCATAAATTCCATAATCTCTCCATGCCTCAGTCTCTATAAAATGGAGCCCTAACAATAGTACATACCTCAGAGGGCTGCTGTGAGGACTCAATGAGTTAACACGGTAAGTGCCTAGAACACGGCAACGTGCCCACTAAGGTTATTATTTGCTACTACTAATAAAGCGGTACATGTCAGACAGGTCCCACGTACCAATACCAAATATCAGACATTTACCACAGGCAGTCTGATGTGCCCTCCTGGGTGGGGGAGGAAGGGTGGGCTCACAGCCGGGGCTTTAGGAGCAGTGCGTCACAGAACACTAGAAAGCGCTGACATTCAATATCAGACCCAACAGAACAGTGCTAGAGGTCACTTCGGGGCCAGGCATGACTCCTTCAGTTGCTGGATGGTGAAGAAGACCTGGGGGTCCTAGGGTGAAAGGGCAAAGGGTCAAGGCTGTGGGCAGGGGAGGAGAAGTGGGGACCTCCAGGGTCTCAGGACACTAGCCCTTTAAGCAACCAACATTAAAACTCTTTTACTCTTTTCACAGCCAGTATGGCCTCACCGGTGTGAGCTGGCTGGTCCCCTGCCCTGACCACATCACAGGAGCATCCTGTGTGTGTGAGCACCACTGTCATGAGGCTGGACCCACCAAGTGAAAGCAGCAGGTACAGGGTCCTGTTAGGCTGCCCCTTGGCTGAGTGTTCAGCATGGGTACCGGGTAAAGGGAGAGCACAGGTTCAAATCCAGGTGGTGCAGATATCAGCCTGAACAAGTACCTTGAATTCAGCCTACCTGTCCCCTTAGTGCAGGGCCAGCACCCAATCTGAATAAGCCCCTGGAAATGGGGCTTTGTCCTAGGCCCACCTTGAACCACCTGACCTTAGCCCCCTCTGGGGCTCTCGGATGCTGCAGTCCCCAAACCCTCCGCCAGCCCACTGCCCTAGGTGCTTCACTGGTGGGGCCTTACCTCCTGCACTTTGGTCTCCCTTTGCAATTGTCCCTTGAGTCACATAGACTTCTGGAGGAATGGCCAAGTCCAAAACAGTAAATAGGTCTTACCTTTTAGATCAACTTATACTGACTGATGATAAATAGGTCCTATCTTTTGTGTCAACTTATACTCATTGACAGTGCTTACCTAGAGTTCAGTGTTTGGAAGGTGGCCAACTGGGGGAGCGGAGGGAGGACTGTTTAGCACTGTCTGCCCCGGGGTCAGGACACAGAGGAAGCAATAATCGTGTGTGGTGTGTTGGTCCTCTCTGCCTGGATCCATCTTTCCAAATGGGGATTCTTCAGCCCCTGGGAGAGAATTGGACACGTGGATAATCAAGAAGAACGAAGGGACAGAATTAAGCTCTGAGGGGCCCAAGTTGTCACCAGAGGTGGGTTCACCAAAATCTGGAAGCAATCACCAGAGCCTCCTTGGAGACCGTTAACAATGTACCTGGCACAGCCTGGGATGCCTGTCTGGCCCCACCAGTCCGCAAAGGTAGGGTGACCAAACATCCCAGCTGGCCTGGAACCACTCAGGTTTGAGCACCGAAAACCCCGCATCCCAGGAAGCTCCCCAGTCCCAGCTGGTTGGTCGCCCCACCGACAGGAGCTATGAAAGCCTCACCTCCACCCCCTCGTCTCCCTCTCCCTGGGAGCCCGGGGCTGACCCTGCAGCCTGAAAACCAGGAGGGCACCACCCCCTTTAGAAGATAGCCCTGAAGAGCCTGTCACAGCGCAGGACGTACCCAGTGCCTCGTATGTAAAATGTTTCTCCAAGATCCTACGTACCTTCATGCATTCCCCTGATGCTTTCCTTGTGAGGGAAAATGAAGTACAGGGACTGTGCAGAGACAGTCGTCCGGAGCCAGTGCGCTTAGCAGCCCTTGCCTCCTGCGGGAAATAAAGGCTGCAAGATGGCGTCCACTCAGCCCACGTGCTGCTGATGACCTCATCGCAGAGAGAGCACAGATAAAACGCCAGATGCCCTGGCCGTGGGTTTGAGCAAGCATCTCTCCCCTGTGGGGGGCAGACACCCTTGGAGTCAGACTAGCTTCACCCCCCCACTCCTTCTTCCTCCAGCTCTGCGGATCAACACGAGACCTCCCACCCCCTTAAATTCCCAAATGCTCTCGCCCAATAAGCCAGAGGCAATTAACAAGAATCTTTCTCAGGTGCTCAAAAGACCTCTTTCCGTAGCAACCAGGAAAGAACACATTCTTTCTTACTTGTCTTTAAAAAAAAAAAAGAGTACTTTTCAAAGCCAAAAAGGCAGGAAAGGGAAAGAAAACAGGATACACAGTAAAATCATTTGCATTGGTCAAACGTTCAAAAATAGCCATCCAAAGGAAAGGAGAAAATTGAAAATTAACTACAGCTCCCTGGTTCGTGTCCCTGACGCCTGCAGCTTGCTAAGAAGACTCTCCGGTTGCACTCTGCTGTGTCTGCCCACGGTGACATCTGTCAAGTTGGGAGTTTAATTGTCGGTAATAGTATTTCCCTGTTATTGAGACACCACGCAAATAGCATAAATATGATTTAACCACCCTTGCCAGAAATCGCAAATTTGCATCGTGCATGCTGAATGCTAAAGCTGATTAGCACAAAATTTAATTTGGTTTAATATCAGCCCAAGACAAGTAGAGCATGAAATTAACCTGATGTGTTAATATTGTGCTTCGCAGTTCCAATTGTGTCCTGTAGATGTTCTCACTGGAGACAGGTGCCGCTCTGCATGGGGAGGGACTCTGGCAATCAGTGCTGTCTGTGGGACAGAATGAGCGGGCCCAGGGGGCGGGGCTCCCCGCAGCTACAGGAGTTCAAGAAGGCACTGGATGACAACTGGATAGTATGCTGGGAATTAAGAACTAGCAGCCTCGGTGGTCCTTTCCAATGCTGGGGTCCTGGGACTTTAAGTCTTAAGAAATCTTCCACAGGTCAGATGCTATTATCTAAGACAGGAGTGGGCAAACTCCACATTGCACGAAATCCAGCCCATTGCCTGTATTTGCACGACCAGCGAGCTAAGAACAGTTTTTATATCTTTAAAAAGTTGAAAAAAGCCCTGGCTGGTGTAGCTCAGTGGATTGAGCGCAGGCCTGTGAACCAAAGCATTGCCGGTTTGATTCCCAGTCAGGGCACACGCCTGGGTTGCAGGCCACGGCCCCCAGCAACCGCACATCAATGTTTCACTCCCTCTCTTTCTCCCTCCCTTCCCCATCTCTCTAAAATAAATAAATAAAATCTTAAAAAAAATAAAAAGTTGAAAATCAAAAGAAGAATAAGACATCTTGATGTGAAGATTCTATGAAATTTGAAGTTGCATCTATAAATAAAGTTTGATTGGAACTGCCATGCCAGTCATGTTCATATTGCTTATTGCCACGTCTGGGCCACAACTGCAAATCTAAGTGGTTGCAATGGAGACCACAGGAGCTGGAATCCTTAAATCCTTACTGTCTTGCTTATGACTGGGAAAGTTTGCCAACTCTGGACCTGAGACTGTAACAATTTTCCAATGGGCTGCTCAGAGAAGGGAGCAAGCACATCAGGAAAAGAAGTGGGGCTCCAGGCTTTAGCTCTCCATCAGTTACACACAGAGTGCTTTCCTTTGAAGAAAGGGATTGTAGCTAAAGAAAGGTTCAGGATACATATGAAAGTTCAAAACCGATTTCCCTTTGGAGACCCTTTGTAGAGGTGCATGAATGGTGGGCTGCGAGGGGGCTCCAGCTCTCCAGAAGGCCCCAGCCCAGGCCCAAGTGCACCTGAAACAAACGTTGGGCGTGTGCACGAGTGTGTGTGCATGAGTGCATGTGCATGGATGCGTGCACTCCTCCAACCAAGGGGTTGGGGTCGGGAGCAAGTACACGGTTGAACATAAATTCCATAATCCTCACGGCGCACACTGCAGGAATTCCACACACACAGCCTTCCCTTCCCCGTGTGCCCGGCAAACACCTCCTTGTTCATTCTTAATAAAATGGTATATGTGATTAATTCAATTAAACCATTTGTGGTAGGCCAATGTCTACATCAAATCCCTGGAAACTGTGAATGTGACCTCATTTAGGTAAAGGGCCTTGAGGATGTGATTGACTTAAGGATCTTGAGATGAGCTAGCCCTGGATTATCTGGGTGGACCCTAAATGCCTTCACAAGTATCCTCATAAAAGAGGAAAAGACAATGTGACAACAGAGACAGAGACTGAAATGATGTGGCCGCAAGCCCAGGGATGCCAGAGCAGCCACCAGAAGTTGGAAGAAGCAAGGAATAGGTTCTTCTCAAGAACCTGACAGGTTTCAGACATCTGGCCTCCAAAATTGTTAGAAAATTAATGTTTGTTGATGTACTAGGCTGAAATTTGTACTATGTGACCCCATCTTCCTTCCTGGCCAATTGTGGCCAGACACAAGCATTTGACCAAAAGCCAGGTAAACCATAGGCCAGCTACCAACTGAGACCCCCTTGCATGGAAAGAAAAAGGAGCTGGACCAATTGCAATAGATTCCCCTCTCTGAGAAATTAAAGCAACAAAACAAAGAGAACAGTACAGTCCTCAACAGGAGCAAATAATGGAAAGCTGGAATGCCTATGATTAATCAATACAAGACAAAAATATGATAAATTAAGAAAATGGAAGCTATAACAGAGGGACAACATGAGGCAAAGTGGGAAGAAGCCAGCTGAGACCAGAAAAGAAAGAAGTGGGTACCATTATCAATGAACCAGAGCAGAGAGCCGAAAGCCATGTTCTAAGGTCAATAGAACAACCTTGGATCTAGAACCACCCTCCAGTCTCCAGCTCCATTAGGCACTGGAGTAGGGCCTGCTCTTGAAGCTCCATGATAGTCTATCTCCCTGTTCTTGCAACAAAAACCCTTAGCACAAATCCCTCTTCACTTGAGTTGGACTAACCTGAGTGAGCTTCTGCTTTCTGCAGCTGGAAATATCTGACTATCACACCTGCTATGCAGTATCAGCGGGTGTGCTGGTAGATGCTTAGCAACCAACTCTCTGGGCATGAAAAGCCCTGATTTGAAGTGCTTGCTGATGTCTGTGGTGTAAATACTCTACCTCAGTCAATTCCAAGCTGCCATTGTGACATCACTGAACACAGATGGGAAGAGATGGGAAACAAAACACCAGTATATACTATTTCCACCGCCCAGCTGCAATAAACGTAAATAACCTGAAAAGCATAAATAGTGGGACAATAATTAGTTGAGTATTTATATCCAATGTGAGTGTAATGGAGTATTTATTACCTGTGTTTTTAATATAATTTACTTAGTTGTGAGTCTATACAATTTAAGTATTTATAATAGTTGTGTTTAATAACTAGCTTACAAAATTCCTGGAAATTTAACACCACTGAAGTAGATGCTCACTAAATGCTCACCAGGTATTTGAATCCTTTCCTGTCTTCTCTGCAGACTGCACTACAGCAGATGCCTCACTGTGCGGGTTTCGGCTGCCTGGCTCCAAAGCCGGGGGCGTATGCAAATATAAGCAAAACAAATCGTGTGATCCCAGTGTTGCACTACATTTTCCACTGGAGATTTCCCTGCAGATATTCTAAACCATGGAAATAGACATGTCATGGCTATTCTTACCCAGACAAAAGCTCGTAGCTTTTTGGTTTGGGAGTCTGGTGGGTTTGGTTTGGTTTGGTTTGGTCTAACAGTGGAACACAGACATGTGTGTTAGGTGGTCCCAGGAAGCTTTGACGCACTAAAGTGGTCCCTGGTCAAAAATGCAGCAAACATCAGAGCTCTTTCCACATGCCTAGCACTGTGCTGGGCACCGTGGGCACATAAGTGCCGTAAGGGCTGTAGGCTTTGCCTTTCAGGGGCTTTCCACAATAATGATGCTGATGATGAGAGCTGACATGTATTAAGTGATTACTCTACACAAGATTCTCCTGGCTGGTATAGCTCAGTGGATTGATCGTGGGCCTGCAAACCAAAAGGCTGCAGGTTTAATTCCCAGTCAGGGCACACGCCTGGGTTGTGGGCCAGGTCCCTGGTGGGGGGCTCATGAGAGGCAACCACACACTGATGTTTCTCTCCCTCTCTTTCCCCTTCCCTTCCCTTCTCTCTAAAAAATAAATAAATAAAATCTTTTTTAAAAAAAGATTCTTTCCCAAGTATTTTATGTGTATAAACTCAATTAATCCTCAGAACAACCCATCCTGGTTCTATATTATCTTCCCAATCATACAGATAAGGAAACTGAGGCATAAAGAGGTTACGTGGGAGCCTAAGGTTAAATATAGAAATCCAAGTATCCAAACACAGACTGTGCCGCTAAGCACTGGACAACCTCTCCTTAGGGCAGGGAGGTACCAGTGTTGTTGTACCAGTAGATAAAGAAGACACAGAGAGGCTCTCCGTTAGCACATCAGGATCAGAGAAGGAAGCGGCAAGGTGCGCTGGGTCATTCTTAAAGGATGACCTGAAAGGTCCTGTTAGCCATCTGACGGTTAACGGACAGACTTGAATGATGGGCAGGATTTGGACAGACCAAAAAGAAGAGGCGGGTAGCTTTGAGCGGGGAGAAGGCAAGAGCAGAAATGGGTACCCGGGCAAATGAGGAAGCTGCGGGTGTGCCCAGAGCAGCGGGAGAGGAGGCTGTGGCCAGATGACGGAGGGAAGGACCACAAGGGAGCATGGGACGTTTTCAGGGTGAGGGCCGTGTGCCCTATCTTGATTGCGGTGGTGATATCACAAGTGTACAATGTATTACGACATTCAAATGTGCACTTCAAGTACATACAGTATATTGTATGTCAATTACACCTCAGTGGCACTGTTTTCAAACTGAAAAATAAAGGCCCTATGCTGCATGATTCAGTTTACAGGACAGTCTGGAAAAGGCAAATGGAGGCCACACAGTGCCAGTCGTTGCCAGGGGCTGGGAGTGGGAGGAAGGGACGATGACAGGGGAGCTCGGGGGAATTGGGGAGGGAGGGGAATGGAAACGTTCTGTCATGTCCTTTTTATCTTGACAGTGGTGGTGATTACAGGATTATATTCTGTGGTCAAATCTCATAGACCTGTTATGCCTAAAAAGGGGAGTTTTACTGCATGTAAATATTTGTAAATAGACCTTTAAAAAAAAAAGAAAACTGCACGCACACACACACCCACATTTGTTTGTGTGTTAACAGAGGTCAATAGCCAAGTCTTCCTCCTCTTACCCGAGATGCCGGAAAATCCAGTGCAGGCTGCCTCGCCACCTGCATCTGCCCTTTACTGGGTTTTTTTTGTTGTTTTTTGGGGTTTTTTTGCATATCCAATGTGTCATTTGATCTGGTTGCCAACCCTCAGAGGAAGGTGGCAGGAGGGATCATGCACTGACTGGAGAATGAGGAAACTGAGGTCAGAGAGGTTTAAAGACTCTCTCTCAATACACAACTCTGAGGTGACCTCTAGTCTGAAGTTCTTCTCACACGTGCCTGCCCCCACCGCCAGCTCTGCCAGGTCCTTCCAGGTCAGCAGTCCATGGTCTTGTGGGTCCAGGGGGAAGGAATCCAAATCCAGATGCCCAACTGGAGGGGGCTCCTCAGGGTCTGCCCACTGCCTTCAAAACAGGGTGGAACCAGTGCTTTGTTGTGCTGCCAGAATGGGGGCATGTCACACAGGCCATGGTGACAAGCTGCCAGAGGTGGGGGTGGGCTGTGCAAAATGGGTGAAGGGGCTCAAAAGGAACAATATTCCAGTTGGAAAATAAGTCATGGGGATCTAACGTACAGCCTGGTGACTCTACTTAATAATGGCGTATTAAGAGAGTAGATCTTAAAAATCGTCATGATAAGAAAAAAAATTCTGTAACTATAGATGGTTTCAGATGTCATCATTTCACATTTACAAATGTCAAATCATCATGCTGTACACCAGAAACGAATATAAGTTTATATGTTAATTATACCTTCATGAAAAAGTTTTTTATGAATATATTTTAATTGTTGTTCAAGTACAGTTTTCTGCCTTTTACTCCCATCCCAGCCCACCCCCCTCACAGCCTCCTCTACCTTCCTCCCATTTCCACCCCCCTCCTAGTTTTTGCCCATGTGTCCTTCATACTTGTTCCTGGAAACCCTTCCCCTTTTCCCCCGAGATTCCCTCCCCTCTCCCCTCTGGTCACTGTCAGCCTGTTCTCTATTTCAGTGTCTTTGGTTATATTTTGCTTGTTTGTTTTGTTGTTTAGGTTCCTGTTAAAGTTGAGTATACGGTATTTGTCTTTCACCGCCTGGCTTATTTCGCTTAGCGTAATGCTTTCCAGTTCCATCCATGCTGTCTCAAAAGGTAGGAGCTCCTAAAAAAATGTTTTAAAAGAAGTGATTAGAAGAACTCTTCATCTCAGTGGTCTTCTTTCCAAAAAACTCAGAATCCCAGTCTTAGCATGAGAAAGACATCAGACAGACCCAAATTGAGGAATGTTCTATTAAATGCCTGACTGGTGCCCCTCAGAACTATCGAGGTCATCAAAAACAGGGACAGACTGAGACATTGTCCCAGATCATAAGAAACGAAAGAGACTAAATTTAATACGGTACCCTTCACAGAATTCTGGAACAGAAAAAGGACGTCGGTGAAAAACTAACGGAGTCTGAAACCCTTCAGGGCGGGACTTTGGTTAACGACAGTTGTGCGCCTCTGCGGGCGGGTGCCTTCGTGTTGACGGACGCACCGCAGTGACGTGAGATGTTGACAACAGGGGAATCGGAGGCAGTACGTGAAAGTTCTTTGTGCTACACTCGCAACTTTTCTATGAAGCTGAAATCATTCCAAAATTAAAACTTTGTTTTAAAAACATCAGTTGAGGCAATAGATGCTTTTGTTCTTCTTATGGAATCCTTTAATGAGTGTATTTTATTTTTTAGCCAAGAACTAATTTGCAAGCCAAGGACAGGAGTTTTTCAGCTTTAACTCATAAAACTACCAGGCAGCCTTGTAGTGGGAGTCACCCAACTCTTCCCCTGCCCACCAAAGCCCCTCTGGCTTCTCCCATCGGCAAAGCCACCCGGCTCTTTGAACCCAGTAAAGGCATCCTAGTCACCCAGAGAGCCAAGGGTCAGAGGGCAGTGGAGGCCTCATGTGCTGCTCTCTTGAAGCCCTACTGGTCAGATCTGCTCTGGGCAGGACCACTGCTGGGGCTGCGGGAGGGGGAGGGTGTCCCATCTGAGCACAGGAATTCCGGGGATTGCCAGTGCTCCCCTCGAATAAAGTGGGACGTGTGTGTGTGTGTGTGTGTGTGTGTGTGTGTGTGTGTGTGAGAGAGAGAGAGAGACAGAGACAGAGACAGAGACAGAGACAGAGACAGAGACAGAGAGAGCTGGAAGGAACTGACCCCGAGTAAGGCCATGATGAATGACATGAAACAGGCCCTGGATATAATTGCTCAGCAGAGGAGCGATGAGTCCCTTTGGAAACCAACGAAGCAGAAAAGTGATGTTGACCAACCTATTGTGCAGGCCTTTATTATGTGTAAATAAATGAGAGTCTGACCCTGTCCCCTGCCTCTCCCCACCCCACCCTCCATCAGCCCTTGGGGACCAGTTTTCCACCGGGCATCTGCCATAGGTACCTCCTTCACAGACCCTTCTCTTTCTGACTTGAGCAGTCCCCACCACTCTCCTGCTTTCTCTCCTAGACTTCCCTCTTTTCCCCTTCCTTCTCCTCTCCACCTGTCTTAAAGGATCACTCTGCTCTTCAAATGTGGCCACTCACTTTGAAGCCTTAGTGCTGCCTGCCCCACACCCCCCACCCAGCAGCCCTGGCCCTTGAAGCACAGCCACACCCCATGGCCCAGGGCGTCTAGGCGCCCGGTGGCCTGGTTGCCCAGGTGCTTCTGCAGAGAGCCTGCACAGGGCATCGGGAAAAAAGCCCGACACCCTTGTTCAGAGCAATGTTGGCACCTTCACTTACAAAATGTGTCCTTTTCAGCGAACTTCTTAGGGAAAGCAAAGTCTGCATGGTACTCAGAGTGGGTCCAGTAAGAAAACAAAATCCACGTCAGCTAATTTAACAGATAATTTAGTGTAAAAAAAATGGCCACAACTCATTGTGGTAACCACTAATGTATGCTGCCATATCGTGGAATGTGTCAACAGCTCCATAAAACTGGGGGCAGGCGGGAGGAGGACAGTTGCTCACCAGGGACTAGAGAATTGAAAAGGCAAACGGGGAGTACTGAAGTTTCCCTGAGACGACTGCAGGACGCAGCTGTGGCCCCACGGCTGGAGGAACAACGGGAAGAGTGTGAGGCTGCTAGGACCTAGGTTCGTGAAGGCGGTCCTCTCAGAGGAGGAGCCCAGGCCTCGGAGGAAGCCATACCGACTGGCCAGGGCTGGAGTCCCCAAGGTGGGACAATGAGACTGGTTTTGAGAGAGTGAGAAAAATAAAAACCAGTTACCTGCTCTATTGAAATAATCATCTGCCACTGTGAAGGTAAGTAGGGGTGATGCTGGCAGGAACTGGGAGCAAACAGGAAGAAGCACATCTCTTCCCTCCTCCTGCCTTCCAGTCTTATCTAGCACGCCCTACTGGCAGAGCCTATTTTTGATCCAGCTGGCAAAAAGGAGGGGTTTGCAGAGCCCCAGCCCAGCATCACAGAGCAGGGTATAAACAGTAGGTTTGAATTCGAGACACACACAAGTGTAATAGCCAGCAAGAGCCAATAGAAACATAAGGCAGAAGAGGTATAAATTTAAATTTATCAAATTCCTATTGCATAGACAAACTGCGTGTGAATGTATGCACGTGTGTGAGTGTGTAATGCGTGTCTCTGAATAGCAGTGCGTCATGTTTCACGGTGGCTCCCTATTTATAATAACAGTATCTAACACATGCTAAGAGGCTGCCAGGTACCAAACTGTTCACATCAGTGATCTAATCAGCACACACAAGAACTCACGGGGTAAATACTGGAAGAACTTTAGTTCGGAAGCACAGCTGCACGACCACAAAGCCGAAGGAGAAGCAGGAGTGCCCCCACACCAGTACGACCGCTGCAGGTGCGGGCAGTAAGATGATGGGGCAGAAATACAGGTACTGACATGGGAAACAATAACATTTAAGGAGAGTTCCCATGCTGTGTCATGGGCTTTTATATTAACATATTTGATCCTCAGCCCAAGTCATAGACTCCATCATCACTGTGCTTGTCTTACAGACGACGAAACTGAGGAACCAGAGAGGCTCCACAATGTGCCCGAGGTCATAGGGCAGTAACTGATGGCATCAGTATTTGACACGAGACGGTCAGGGTTCTGGGCACGTGACGCTGACACCACACTGTTCTGATGGCAGCAGCGTGCAAGCATTTTTGTGACATGCTATTCAGTTAGAAAGTGATCAGGTTACAGAATAGTGTGTGTAGTGCTTTTCCATGTCTGAGCTAAATATATACAATTTTTTTGTCCATAAAGGAAAGTCTGGGAGGATTTATAATAAAATATTAATAACTGGTATCTCAGAGTAGTGGTTTCATTTTTTTTTTTACTTTCTTACATTTAAATAACTGTATGCTCCGGTTTTTCTATAATAAAATGATTTTTATAATAAAGAATTTTAAAATGTATTTCTAAAGAAATGAGTGTCATCTTGGGGGAAATGATCTGGCAATTTGAACAGCCCCTAATATTTGGGGTGGACGAGAAGAGGCCCCTCGTGCTGCCAGTACACATGCACAACAGAAAAGAGACTCAAACACCTACTGCACCCTGGCAGCGTCGTCCAGCCCCCTGACAGCCATCCCCACACACGAGTAAGCCCAGGAGCCACATCCCAGCGTTGTTTTAAGCGTGTCCCCTTGTCCACTGCCTCTGAGAAGGGTTTGCAGATCCCTGAATGTGAGTGTGACGACTCCACTTTGAAATGCGTGCCACCTCAACGCTGACCACGGCGACTGGGTTCCTCTGAACACCCGGCATTTGCGTGCTGGATGGCATCGTCGTGGTTGCTGTGATGTTATCCCTTTGCACCAAGACTATTCTCTCCAATTTCCCCAAGCCCTGTGTTGCCTTGGAAACATCATGATTCTCATAGAGATCTAAGCAAAGGGAAATAATAAAAATAATAAAATCTTACAGTTGAAGTCTATCTTTCATGCCACCAAGGCGTGTTGCTATACCCTCCGTCTAGATGAAAAGACAGACAGGCAGAGTGGCTCATACCATGTGTCATCCTGATAATTAACAATTACAGGAAACACACTGATCTCTGTTCTCCAGATAATTCAGGTCAAAGTCGTTTTCCACCTGAATTAAGAGGGTTGCCAAGGCCAACAATTTGATGAGCAGGAAGATTTAGTCCCATATCTAGAAACACTGGCACGAAAGAGGCCTCTGATCTGGGGAGCAAGAAAGCCTCCTGCCGTCATGGTAGCATCAGCTCCGCAGCGGTAGGGTGCGAACAGCCACAGATAGAACGGAAAGGAAGGAGCACGGCCGTGTCCCAATAAAATATTTTGTATAAAAACAGGTGGACCATGGTTTTCAAACCCTCACTCTAGAGAATACACTGAGTGCCCTCGAGGTGTGTCTACAACTGTGAAGGGTTTCCCTCGGAGAACCTTAGCGTTGGCAGAGCTGTGCTCACCCACGCATTCAATGAGCGTGTGCTGCACTCCTCTGGCGGGCCAGGCTCAGGCCCAAGCACTGCGAGTCGGAAGTAGGGAAGCAGATGGAGTGCCCAGAGTCTGCGTTTGACAGAGGAGGAGACAGAGGAGGACATACTGCGCAAGGAAACAAACACACACACAAGAGACGTTCTGGTGATGATGAGTGATAGACAGCCGACAAGCACAGGTAACGGGTTACCTGGCGGGAGAGGGGAAGGTCCAGCCAGGACGGGGTGGGCAGAGACGACTTCCTGGGGAGGAAACTTTGAGCTCGCATCAGCGTGGAGAGAAAGAGCCCAAACATGAAGATCTGAGCACAGAGCGGGCTCTAAGGCGCAAAGAACACAAACAGGGAGAGCCCGGTGGCAGGTTGGATTCGGCAGGTGTGAGGAGCATAATGAACAAGGAGAGTGTGGTCTGAGGCCAGGCTGAAGAGGAGGTCAAGAGCTGTAGCGGGCAGGGCCCTCCAGGACATGGGGCCCCTCCCTGCCTTACTTTGCCATGGTCCAGCGGCTCTGGCTGCCACTGTCACCTCCATGGACATCCCCAGGCTCTGCACCCTCCTCAGTTCCTCTGCTCCCATCAACTGTGGCGAGTCCTGGGGGGCCTCTAGAAACACTAAGATGAAACAGGTTCCCCTGCCAAGAAAAACACACTTCTTTTCATTGGAGCCATTGGAAGACAGATGAAAGTAAAATAAATTAATGCAGTAGTAAGATTTTAGGCATCTGGTTAGATGTTTTCTGTCTCCCTTTCTTAAAGTCAATGACTAGATCAAGAAGAATAAGGAAGAAACTAGCTGAGTACTTCAGGGCCATGTTCACAAATGAAAAAGAAAGGAAAAAAGGAAGGAAGGAAGGAAGGAAGGAAGGAAGGAAGGAAGGAAGGAAGGAAGGAAGGAAGGAAGGAAG
>PVIA01015015.1:0-24383 GCA_004024845.1 Tonatia bakeri | reverse complement strand
TCACCATCACTCATTCATCTGTAGATTCCTCCATTCATGAATTTCTATTGATTGAGTACCCGCTGTGTGCTAGGTTCTGGGGATATACTTCAACACAAAACACAGACAGTCCTGGTTCTACGAAGACTTACATTTACATAGGGGGATTATAAAAGCACGATTTGTGAATTCTGACAGAGTAATGGTGAGATCTGGCACAGATTAGTGTGAAAATAGCTCTGGCTGGTGTGGCTTAGTGGATTGAGCGCTGGCCTGCAAACCAAAGGATTGCAGGTTCGATTTCTAGTCAGGGCACATGCCTGGGTTGCAGGCCAGGTCCCCAGTAGGGGGCGTACAGGAGGCAACCACACGTTGATGTTTCTTTCCTTCTCTTCCTTTCCCTCTCTAAAAATAAATAAATAAATAAATAAATAAATAAATAAATAAATAAATAAATAAAATATTTAAAAAGAAGATTAGTGTGAAAATCAAGGTGTGGACGTGGGGGATGGCCTTTCTCCTGTATCAGTTAGACTTCTTTCATGGCCAGTGCCAGAAACTCAGTTAAAATTGGTTGGAGCAAAGGAGTCGTGGACTACGCCCCATGTGTGTGAAGAGTCCATGGGTGCTCCTGGCTTTGAGACTGGCTGGGTGAATCAGCTCAGATACTACCTGTTACCAGGATTTTGTCTTCATTCTCCCCACTTTTATTTCTTTCTTTCTTTTTATGTACAGAATTGTCTGTTTAGGTATTTATTTACAATGAGAAAATTCATGCTTTGGAGATTCAGAATACTTTTTTTGAAAAAAATATGTTTTATTGATTATGCTATTACAATGGTCCCATTACCTCCCCCTTCACTCCCTTCCACCCTGCATACCCACATTCCCCCCCTTTAGTTCATGTCCATGTGTCATAAGTTCTTTAGCTTCTACATTTCCCATACCATTCTTGCCCTCCCCCTCTCTATTTTCTACCTGCCATCTATCCTACTTATTCTCTGTGCCTTTTCCCGCCTCTCCTCCTCCCACTCCCCTGTTGCTAACCCTCCATGTGATCTCCATTTCTGTGGGTCTGTTCCTGTTCTAGTTGTTTGCTTAGTTTGTTTTTGTTTTAGGTGTGGTGTTAATAACTGTGAGTTTGCTGTCATTTTACTATCCATGTTTTTTATCTTCTTTTTCTTAGGTAAGTCCCTTTACCATTTCATATAATAAGGGCTTGGTGATGATGAACTCCTTTAACTTGGCCTTGTCTGAGAAGCACTGTATCTGCCCTTCCATTCTAAATGAAAGCTTTGCTGAATAGAGCAATCTGGGATGTAGGTCCTCACCTTTCATGACTTGGAATACTTTCCAGCCCCTTCTTGCCTGCAAGGTCTCTTTTGAGAAATCAGCTGACAGTCTGATGGGAACTCCTTTGTAGGTTACTGTCTCCTTATCTCTTGCTGTTTTTAGGATTCTCTCCTTCATTTTTACCTTGGCTAATGTAATTATGTAGTGCCTTGGTGTGTTCCTCCTTGGGTCCAAATTCTTTGGGACTCTCTGAGCTTCCTGGACTTCCTGAAAGTCTATTTCCTTTGCCAGATTGGGGAAGTTCTCCTTTATTATTTGTTCAAATAAATTTTCCACTTGTTGCTCTTCCTCTTCCCCTTCTGATACTCCTATAATTTGGATGTTGGAACGTTTAAAGATGTCTCGGAGGTTCCTAAGCCTCTCATTTTTTAAAATTCTTATTTCTTCATTCTTTTCTGATTGTATGTTTTTTTTCTTCTTTCTGGTCCACTCCATTGATTTGAGACCCAGCTTTCTTTCCATCACTATTGGTTCCCTGTGCATTTGCCTTCATTTCGCTTAACATAGCCTTCATTTTTTCATCTAATTTGTGACCAAAGTCAACCAATTCTGTGAGCATCCTGATCACCAGTGCTTTGAACTGTGTATTGATAGGTTGGCTATCTCTTCGTCACTTAGTTGTATTTGCTCTGAGGCTTTGATTTGTTCTTCCATTTGAGCCTTTTTTTTTTTTTTTTGGTGTTGTCTTGCCTGTTATATATGAGGGGTGGAGCCTTAGGTGTTCACCAGGGTGGGGTAATCCACATCACTGGGTTGTGATGCTGTATGTGGTGGGGTGGGGGGCTCTGAGAGGGAACAATGGCACTTGCTCTGCTCTCTGTTGGATTTCAGTCCCTTCCACCACCTCCCCCAAGCAAACTGGGTCCTTCTGGTGCTGATTTCCGTGTGGGTGGGCTTGTGCATGTTCTAGGACCCTGTGGGTCTCTCCAAGGATCTCCCCTGTGAGACTGGGAGTCTCTCCCTGTGTCTCAACCCCCACAGGTGTTTTTAATCAGTGCCCTGAGGCTCTATTTCCTGGCGCTGGGATCCTGGGTTGTGTGCAGTGTCTTACTTCACAATCTCAGCCTTGCTGGGTCTGCCAGTTGCCACCCCATGCCCAGAATACCTTATGTGCCTGGTCCCACCGCTTTTTGTGCCTCAGTCCCTCTCTGCCCAGCTGCCCGATTCTGCCCCTCCTACTGGTCTGGATGAACATATTTATTTTAACTCCTTGGTTGTCCGACTTCTTTACAGTTCAATTCTCTTGTCAGTTCTGGTTGTTATTCTGTTTCTAAATCATTGTTGTCCCTATCTTGGTTGTGCGAGGCGGCACAGTGTGTCTACCTATGCCTCCATCTTGGCTGGAAGTCCCCACTTGCATTTCTGACAGTAAAGATCATTTACTTCAGGCTTGAGTTCTGTCTTCACAGCAACTCTAATGGAGAGAGGTTATATTTTTTCCCATAGTTCAAATGAAAGTCCAGAATGAAGTTCACATGGGTCATGTGTACCTCATGAATCATCCATGTAGCTAAAAAAGGCCAAATAAACTGACGGTCCTGGCCTGGGTCAAGGCCAAATGGCCTGTCTTGTATGAGGGATAGAGTCAGCCCCTCTATCTACAAGGACTGAGAGTCAGTGGGAGGAGGGTAGTCCCCTTGGAGAGCAAAGGATGCTGGGCAGGCAGTGAGGCCTCTGCTTTAGTGCCCCCTGGGGGCTGTGCTGGACAGAGGCCCCCAGAGCATAGGGACACATTTTCTTCCTCCCACTGTCTTTCTTTTTCTTTTCTTTTCTTTTTCCTTTTTTTTGTTTCTTCCTTTTTCCTATTTGCATTGGCTAGAATCTCCAACACAATAATGAACAAAAGTGATGAAAATGGACATTGCCACTCTTCCTGATCCGAGGGGGAAAGCATTCAGTCTAATAAGTATTCATATTGCTAAGTATGATGTTAGATGCAGGCTTTTTGTAGATGCTCTTTATCATGCTGAGGAATTTCCCTTCTATTCCAAGTTCATTGAGAGTCTTTATCATGAATGAATGTTAGATTTTATCAAATGCATTTTCTTCATCTATTTTTAATTTCATGACCTGTGTCTCCTCCTTTTTTTCTTGGTCAGTCTAGCTAAAAAATTGTCAGTCTTGGTCTTTTCAAAAACCAGCTTTTAATTTCATTGATTTTCAGTATTGCTTTTCTACCTCATACTTTATTTTTTTATTAACATATTTTATTTTCATTTACTTTTAGAGAGAAAGGGAAGGAGGGAGAAAGGAGGAGAGAAACAGTGATGTGAGAGAAACATCAATCAGTTGCCTCTCTCATGACCCCACCCAGGGACCTGACTTGAAACCCAGGCATGTGTTCTGACCTGGAGTCAAACTGGTGACCTTTTGCCTTGTGGGACGATGCCCAACCCACTGAGCCACACCAGTCAGGGCTCTATCTCACACTTTAAAGAGGACATTAGCAAACTAAATTTTTTTTCTGGCTAGACAACTTATGTAAGGAATTAGGAAAGACAAGGATGGCACATGAAAATGGACTTAAAGTTTCTGAGGGACTGCATTACAGAAGAAGAAATGGGAAGATTCTTTCACCCTCCAGGGGGTAGGACTCAGGTCAGTGTGTACAAAACAGAAATGTGAATGTGATCATGTGGCCCCATCCTAGAGCACAGGCTCTAGAATCAGAATCATGAATCAGAGTTTCCTATATTCAGCCAAAGTCGATGGAGGATAACCCATGGACTGAGTTATTCCTGGGGAAACTAGTCACAGACAATTTTTCTGTATGATGGTGGTAGAGAACATGGAGATAAGCCAAACAGAAGATAATGATTAAGAACTCATTTTCTATGTGGTTGCTTTATGATGAAGTGCAGAGTAGCTGCCTTGTTCATTCAGAAACTGTAAAAACCCTCACCACTCCCTCCACCCAATTTATAAAAGTCAACATTATTTAAACACAGAACAAGGTTAGAATTAGGACACAACACATCTAGTAATTCAATCAAAACGGAATATTTACTCAGGTTGTTGTGGTGTTTTGCTGTTTCTCAGTCGCTGTGCATTTGTGATTTTCATTTTGGCGATAGTATTTTGTTAGTTGGAGCCATTACATCCTATCCTGTCTGGCTAGTTGGGTCCTGAGGTTATTCCAGCACCTTAAGAAAAGCCACCATCTACCTACTTTTAGGACTTTTTTTAATGCTTACCGGAGGACACTTCTTCATTGATTTTAGAGAGAGAGGAAGAATGAGAAAAGGGGGGAAAGAGAAATATCGATGCAAGAAACATTGGTTGCCTCTCATAAGCGTATGGGCCAGGGACCCACAGTATGTACCCTGACCAGGAATCAAACCTGTGACCTTTTGGTCATGGGATGATGCTCCAACCAACTGAGCCACACTGGTGGGGGTTAGAGCCTTTAAAATAAACCCAGAGGGCATTAGGAAAGCAGGTAAGTTACAATATGAAATGTGAGGCCCCTGTACCTCCTCTTCAGCACCTCTTCTAAGCCGCTGTGCCTGATGCTTCTCAGAATTCATAATGATGTGATTCATAAAGTGTGTGCTGAGGGAAAGACTTGAGTAATGGAACCAGCTAACATTTAGAATTTTATTAGGGACAAACTGTCTCAGATTTTTTTAAAATATTTGATTGATTATGCTCTTACGGTTGTCCCAATTTTTTCCCCCATGCCTCCCTCCACCAGGTACCCCCATTCCCTCCAGCAGTTCCTTCCCTTAGTTCATGTCCATGGGTCTCGCATACAAGTTCTTTGGCTACTTTATTTCCTATACTGTTCTTAACATACCCTGTCTATTGTATACCTACCAATTTTTACTTCTTAATCCTTGCACCTTTTCCCCCATTCTCCTCTCCCCTCTGACCCCGCAGCTGATAACCCTCCGAATGATCTTCATATCTATGATTCTGTTCCTGTTCTGGTTGTTTGCTTGGTTTGTTTTTTACATTCAGTTGTTGGCGGTTGTGAATTTGTTGCCATTTTAACATTCATAGTTTTGATCTTTTTCTTATATAGTTCCTTTTAATATTTCATATAATAATGGCTTGGTGAAGATGAACTCCTTTTGTCTTACTTTGTCTGGTAAGCACTTCATCTGCCCTTCTATTCTACATTATAGCTTTGCTGGATAGAATAATCTAGGTTGTAGATCCTTGCTTTTCATCACTTTGAATACTTCTTGCCAGTTCCTTCTATCCTGCAAAGTTTCTTTTGAGAAATCATCTGGAAGTCTTATGGGAACTCCCCTTTGGGTAACTAACTTCTTTTCTCTTGCTGCTTTTAAGATTCTCTCTTTATTTTTAAACTTTTGCATTTTAATTATGATGTGTCTTGGTGTGGTCCTCTTTGTGTCCATCTTGTTTGGGACCCTTTGTGCTTCCTGAACTCTTAGGTATATTTCCTTCACCAAATTAGGGAAGTTTGCTTTCATTATTTTTTCAAATAAGTTTTCAGTTTCTTCCTCTTCCTTTTCTCCTTCTGGCACCCCTATGATTTGGATGTTGGTAGTTTAGAGATGTCCCAAAGGCTCCTTATTCTATCCTCATTTTTTAAAATTCTTTTTTCTTCTTGCTATTCTGATTGAATGTTTTTTCTTCCTTATGTTCCAAATCATTGATTTGATTCTCAGCTTTATCCCCTCCACTGTTGGTTCCCTGTAGATTTTTCTTTATTTTATTTTACTTAATGTAACCTTCATTTCTGCCTGGGTCTGTTTTATGCTGGTGCAGTGCCCAGTGATTGCTTTGAGCATTCTGATCACCAGTGTTTTGAACTCTGCATCTAATAGGTTACTTATCTCCATTTCATTTAGTTCCTTTCCTGGAGTTTTGTTCTGTTCTTTCATTTGGGCCATATTTCTTTGTCTCCTCAACTTGGCAGCCTCCCTGTATTTGTTAAGTGTATTAGATAGAGCTACTTTGACTCCCTGTCTTAGCGGCATGGCTTGTTATAGAAAAGGCACTTATAAATTGTGTGGGGCAGAGCCTTAGGTAATTGCCAGGGCTGGGGAATCCACTCCACCACTCTGTGGCTCTGTGTGGGAGAGAGCTCAGGGAGGGGGCAATGCTACTGCCTGACCTCTGAGGATTGCCTGGAGAATGCTGTCTCCTGGCACTGGCCCTACTGCCAGTCAGATCACTCTCTCCCCTTCTCCTCACATGCTGTTTGTGCCCTTCCAGCTGATGCCCTGGTGCTGATACCCAGAGCGGGTGGGTCTGCATGAGTCCTAAGTTCTTTGCAGGCCGTTTCAGAGGAGTCACTTGAGAATCCTGTAATTTCTTCTGCCACCCCAACCCCCATTGGTTTTTACGGCCAGAAGTTATGAAGACTTATCTTCCTGGTGCTGGAACCCTGGGCTGTGTGGTCTGGCCTGGGCTGGGATCACTGCCACTCTGTATCTCTGCACCTCTCCATGTCTCTGCGCCTCTCCTTAACTTGTTGGTTGTTGGACTTCTGTACAGCTCAATTTTCTGATGAATCTGGGTGAATTTGTTTTCTAGTTTAGTTGTAATTTTTGCTGTAGTTGTGCGTGGAGGAGAAGCATGTTTACCTACACCTCCATCGTATAGCTCTCCAGCCTTTTCCTCGGATGTCCTTGGTGTTACAGAACAGACCTGGGGGGAACAAAATGCTATTACCTAATGGACCCCCCTTTCCTGAGGTCCCCCTGTTTTGGGTTCACCTTGCTCACCACCAGGAAATTATAGCTGTCAATGTCAGAGATTGGTGAACAGGAATTATTTATTCAAAAGTTATACAAACTTAAGAGTAATGACTTAATGTCTTTATTGAGATCCCAAAGTCCCTTAGAATACCCACAAACACACACAGTCTTTCCTTCCCCCCTTTGCCCAGTCTGGGGTACTATATCTCAGGAAAAGAAATAGAAGTCTGTGGCTCAGGTAGCCCCTGGTTCTTCCCAGTAATCTGTGCTCAGCTGGCAGGCCTCCCAAGGTTCCTAGCACCATTAGCTGTGTCACCGGGATCTCCAGTTCTCAATCCAAACCCGAGTGGCACCTTCTCGTGGCCCACCAGCAGCAGTCCCTTTACTCCTTTCCTTCCCACAGCGTCTCTCCTGCATTCTTCCAAACTACTAAGAGAGAGCTCTGCATTGCTGCTACATCTTGCTTCCTATTTCCCAAGCTGTGTGGCAAAGGGAGCCCCAAAGCTTCAAGGTTCTCCCTTTCTCGCCAAAAGCTGCGTGGTCCCGCTCTTTTTCTCCAAGCTCTCACGCAGGTTCTGTAACCAGGGGAGTTGCCTCCCACTTACATCCTGGGTGGAAGTCACTCCCTTCTCCCTGACTCAAAGCATGGACACAGCTATTTAACATATCCATGAGACCAGTCAAAAGTTATAGCTATGTTAAATGACATGCCTGAGGTTAGTTGCAAAACCGTTGCTATGCAAAACATCTCTCAGTGGCCCTGCTGTATGTGTCCCATCCCTCAGTTCAGACTTCTGGGGACGAGGACATCTTATATATATTTATATCCTGAACACTCTGAGTTTTGGGCCCCATTACACATCCCTATTTGGCTCCCCTGCACCCGGCTGTACCCTGTTACATTAGTGCTATTACTACCCCCTTGTTAAAGCTGGTAATTATTATTTTTAAAGACCTTTGGAGACACTCATTGATACATACCTGAAAAAAATATATGTAGATATTCTTTTTTTCCTTTAAAAAGTTCCCATGAGACTTTAGAATCATGTAAGGATAATACTCTGATTACTGAAGTGGGTGGATTTGTGTCAGGTAACTCAGGACATGGCCCCTTCATGACCTCAGAGAACAGGCAGTTGCCTGGCCAGCGGCCATAAGGAAGGAGGAAAACAGTCTGTATCTGGATGCCCCAGCTCCCTCAAGGCCCCAGGGTCTCAAGGCTCCTGTATTAATCACAAACGTGTAGGATTTTCACTCACTACTCCCTCTCTAATCTTTTAAGTCGTACGGAGGCTGGAGTTTGGGCACCGTCTCCCTGCTGGTCTGCCGCCATCAATGAACTCCCCTGCACAGTGAGATGTCCACAACTGCGGGTCCTCTGGGTGGTCTTTTCAGAATATCATGAATGAGAGTATAGCTCCCCTGTTTAGAGCTCCTGTGTTACAATTTGTCACCCTTGTTTTTCATCCTTTAATCATCTTAAGAGAGCTGAACTTTCTTCATCATGAAGTACAGACTGAGTGCTTTGTGATTGCTTTGTTTAGAGGGAGAAGGAAGGCAGCACTTACCGAGACCCTGACCCTCTGGGTGGCTGCCCCACTTAGCTCTCCGCAACACCCAGCAGCTTCTGAGCTCCTTGCAATGGGGGAAGAGATAATATAATATTAGAGAGATGGCTCAAAGCAGCCGTGACCTCCCGGAGCACCCACAGCCAGGGTTCAAAGGGGAGCAGTTGCTGCACTGTTCCTGTGAATACTTGCCAGGTGGGGTGCAGACTCAGTCTTACTGGAGCCACCTGTTTATCAGGAAAAGCCAGCAATCAGCCATGGTGGCTGTGTTCAAGGAAGGAAGAAGGGAGAAGGCAGTACTAGCTTTTTACCAGGAAAGCCAACACTTGGCCTGGAAAGAAGTCATACTAGACTTCTGCCTAAATCTCATTGGCTAGAAAAGGTCACGTGGTCACCATAACTGCACAGGAAGCTGGGAAAGTATTTACTTCCTCTGTCATTGTCGTGGGAGCAGGCCAGGAAGAAGAGACTTAGGTCCCTGGCTGGTGTGGCTCAATGGATTGAGTGCCGGCCTGTGAACCAAAGGGCCAGTGGTTCGAGATCTTGGCCACATAGCTCAGTTGGTTGGAGCATCATCCCAATACACCAAGGTTGTTGGTTCGATCCCTAGTCAGGGCACATGCAAAAATCAACCATTGAGTGCATAAATAAGTGGAACAGCAAACTGATCTCTCTCTCTCTCTCTCTCTCTCTCTCTCTCTCTCTCTCTCTCTCTCTCTCTCTCTCTCTCCCCTCTCTCCTTCTTCTCTCTCCCTCAAAAAAAAAAAAAAAATCAACAAAGACTTGCAGAACCACCAACCAGAGCTTCTGATCAACACAGGATATCTGCTAGGACGGGTTGCTATCTTTTCTGCGCAAAGCCAGATAGTAAATATTTCAGGCTTTGTGGACCCCATGGTTTGTGCTGCGACTGTTCAACTCTTTGCCGTTGTTGTGCGAAAGCAGCAATAGACAATACAGAAAGGACGGGGCATCGCTACATGCCGATAAAACCCTATTTACAAAAAAAGGGGTCAGATTTGGCCAGTGGACCATAGTTTGCTGACCCTTGTGTGAGGCCTTCAAAGGTATAAAAAATGTTCACACCCAGGTTCTGCTGTCCTGAGACTTTGGAGGTCCTGACTGGGGACACTGACTTGGATAACAAACTGCCCTGAACCCTCCTCAGACTCTTCTGACTTTGCTAAACTCCTTCCTGCACTTTGGATCCCAGCAACATTCTTAGATGTTTTGTCCTCATTTTCTTCCTTTTGCTACGAAGCTCATCCTTGGCTTTGGGTTTGACTCTTTCTCTAGGAGTCTTTGCTAGATCACTGGAGAGTGGAGACAAAATCTCTTAGCTCTTTAGGCACATGTGCTTTGGAGACAGAGAAGCCAGGAGGGAGACCTAACCGCTGCTCCCACCTTTGTGGCCATAGTCAATTCACTCGACCTCACTGAGCGATCTGAGGCGTGGACAGGAGGTCGCCAGTCAGACCAGAGCTCTCATCTCAGCTGTGTTGGGGAAGGGCTGTCCCCAGCCCATTAATAACTAAGGTATGATATTGTGCTTTGTTGTGCTTTTATTCCAGTGTTTTAGTTATACTCGTATAACAAACTATTGTAAACTTAATGGCTTAACGCAACAACAATCATTTATTTTACTCATGAAACTGCGATCAGTGAAGGTTTAGTGGAAACTTTTCATCTGTTTCTCACAATGTGAGTTGGGGCAGCTGAAGGTAGGGGGAACTCAACAGGTAGAGTCTGGAATTGTTTATGATTCGCTCCCTACTGTGTCTGGTGGTCGATTGTGGCTCTTGACCATAACGCTCACATGTGGCTTTGTTCTTCCTCACAGCACGGTGGTCGGTGCCCAGAGTGAAGATCTCAAGAGTACAAGGTAGCTAGAAACACCATATTTTGTAGTGGCCGAAGCAGTGGAAAGTTCCACTGAATTTCAGGAGCTGAAACACAGACTGTACCACATGTACCAGCACCATCACATGCTTGAAGAACATGAGAAGTGTCATAAGTGGTAGAAGCTATTTGGGGGAAATTCAGCCTTTTCAGTGAGAGCAACTTGAGCTATTATCAGCCAGTGCTTTACCATCTTCAAAAAGCCCATTAACCGAAGCCGTGTCACCTCACACGGGTAAAGACTGCCCGAGTAAAGGTCAAGCTTCTGGTGTCAGATGACCCAGAGCAGGTGAGGAGTCTTCATAGGTGCTGTTCCCTCTTCCAGTGACTCTTTTCCTTTCTCTCTTCCTGGTACATTTCTATTTATAATTTAAATCTTAGTTGAGAAATTATTTCTTAATGTCTTTCCTCCTAATTGCTCCCATAGAAGCTGACATTTCCCCCATCATAACTCTAACCACATTGTAATGTCTCTGGCTCCTGTCGAGACTGTGAGTGATAGTAGGTTAGAAACAAGCCTGTGTTATTCACCATTCCACTCTCAGCACAAGCACACTGCCTGGCACCCAGCAGATGGCCAACAGTCCATGTATGCAACGAAGAGTGATCGGTATTCATGCGTTTCTTCATGTCTGTGCATACGACAGTGGGTTGAGAGAACTAATTGGTTCTCATTTTAATGTAATAACTCTGCTCTAATACTATACATATGTGTCTAAAACACCTTATGGTGCAGGACTAACTGTACTTTTGAATTATACCCATTTAATAACATTTGATTTGATAGTTTGCCATTTATAATTATTGTCATTTCCCACTTAGTGATCCTCCATTCTAATGTCTTTATTGCAGACTCCTTTCTATGAAAGAAATACAGGCATGATTTCTTCTTTCCACGTGAATGTGCTATCTACTGCTTTCCTGGCAGGAGTCTTTGCAGGATAGATCTCCAAAAGTATAAATTTGTTAAAATAACTGCAGTGTTCTTCAAAGATTTTGTCTTTTAGTGTATAAAATTAAGTATCCGACAGTGAAAGTTTATAAGATTAAATGGAAAAAAATAATGATAAAACATATAATTATTAGCATAAGATTCTGAAAGTCTTTTCTGGGTGAAATGGGCAACTTCTTCCCTCTATTTGAGGCTCTGACTAGTGACTTGGCTGTTATCAGACTATGTATGTTTGACGGAATACCTGTGGATAAAACCCCACACTTCTCTCCAGTCAATCAAATTCTGAGCGCTTATTATATGTCTAAGACATTTTGGGGAACAAGGGAATATAAACCTGTCCTTGCCTTTAAGGATATGTCAACTGAGATATGACTTAGACTGCAATAATCAATTACACAGATGGCTCCACATTCAGTCTCTGAAGGCTTTGGTGTAAACCTGACAAAACATGCTAATAATGAACCAAGTTTCCTTTGTCCGGTGATCTGGCTTCCCCCATCATTGAGGTAATCACACACTTTCTTGCATCCTCTACAATACCAGCATCAGCTGACTCCACAATCTGTTGAGGGAGAGGGTTTAGGCAATACTGTCAGTCTCTGCATCTCATTTGGGTCCTGCTTCCACTGCTCCAAAGGCACTTAAATAGCCCTTGATCAACTCACACCCCTTGAGACTGAGTATTAATTTTGTCACAGAACAACAAGGGGAGCCTGGGATGATATACTATTACCCAAAAGGAACCCCCAGGTCCGTTATGTCCGCCGTCTGTAGGAAAGATGTCTCTCAATGCCAGAGATTCGTGAAAAGGGAAGGAAATGTTTATTTAATGCTATACAAACTTAAAGTAGTGACCTAATGTCTTCATCAAAATCCCAAAGTCCCTTAAAACACCCACAAACACACATAGTCCTTCCTTCCCCCCTTTGCCCAGTCTGGGGTACCGTATCTCAGGAGAAGAAATAGAATTCCGTGGCTCAGGCAGCCCCCAGTTCTTCCCAGTAATCTGTGCTTGGCTGGGAGGCCTCCCTCAGTTCCTGGCATCATCAGTTGTATCACCGTCCAGGCAGGATCTCCAATTAATCCAAAGCCATGTGGCACCTTCTCATGGCCTACTGGTAAGAGTTCTTTCACCCTTCTTCCAGGCAAAGTCTCTCCTGCTTCCCAGGCCATGAGGCCAAAAGGAGCTCCCCAAAGCCACGTGGTCCTCTTCTACTAGAGCTGCAGGGGTCTGCACACTGGTGAAACCGCGTGAATCTCTCCACTGCTCCAATTGCGTGGTCCTCTCTCCCCAGGGCAATGGGAGTCCCCACTCGGCCAAAACTGCGTGGTTCTCCCCCCCACCCCGCCCCCAGTGGCTGTGAGGAGGTGGGGGGTTGCCACTGTGCCAAAGCTGGGTGGCGATTCTCTGCTAAATCTGCATGGTGATTCTCTCTCACAGGGCTGCGGGAGTCTCCACTCTGCCAAAGCCACGTGGTTCTCCCTTCAATGACTGCCGAGTCTGGGTTTAAATCCCCATGCCAGTCTTCCTCTGCAGCCCCATTTCTGACTCCTCCTACAATCAGTTACACTTGCCAGAACTCATATCCTTCCAGCTTTACTGGGCTGCCATCGTGAGTTTGGGCAGGGGTGGTGCCATGTCATGGAGCTAATCTTCTCTGAGCTCCCACGCAGGTGCTGTAACTCGGGAGACCCCAGTTACGTCTTGGTGGGGAAGTCACTTCCATTCCCCTGGCTCAGAGCAGGGCCACAGCTATTTAACATATCTATACAACTAGGTAAAAGTTATAGATATGTTAAATGATCATGCCAGAGATTAGCTACAAAGCTGTTGCTATGCAAAACAGCTCTCAATGGCCCTGTTCCACTTGTCCCTTCCCCCAAACCCACACCTGTAGGGGGGTGGTGAGGACATCTTAATATTTCCTGAACACCTTGAGTTCTGGACTCCATTTCAAATCCCTATTTGGGGTCCCTCCTCTTGGCTGCACCCTGTAACAATTTCTCTTGACCTCTAGCCTTAGGAAATAACCCAATTCATTATTTAGCCATTATTCAGTTCATTACTGTCTTTAGAGATCAGGAGAAACATCTTCCCGGGGCTGAGAGTACATGACAGACCTCATCTTTTGCCCGGCACCAAGAGCAAGCTGTGGAGGCCCTAATTTGACATTCTCCTTATGGGATTTGGTCCTATTGCTGTCTTCAGTCCTGGGCTTCTGCTGACGACTGGCAGAGGGATGGCCTAACCTGATACAAAGAGGATTGCTGCCTAACATGCTCACCAGTACTTGGTGTCTTCAGTGAGCTTTGGTTGACTCCGTGAGATTGCTGTTCTCTTAACAAAGCACAACGAACGGACAGAGAGGTGTAGCAGGAGAGAATGTCCTGGGGAGCTGCTCTCTCTAGTTTGGGGTGGGGTGGGGTATTGCTTCCCACTGGATCCGCACTGTCCGAGGCAGTTTTTGTTTTCACAGTGGAGAAGGGGTAGTACTGACATCTAGTGGCAGAGACCAGAGATGCTGCTGACATCCCATATTATACGGGACAACGCCCTGCCCCGACCCCGACAGAATGCTCTGGCGGGAAAGGTCAGCAGAGCTGATGTTGAGAAGACTGAGTACCTGTCCGTCACTGTCCCCTTCTAAAGCTGTGCCTTTGTTACAATGCCCTGTGAGCTTATTTGTTTTTAACTGATTAGCGAGATGCAGACGGGTGGATTTGTAGCTTTATCATCTATCACTATCATCTATTCCCTGCTTCATTGTGTAAGTGTATGTAGAGCCGTTTGTGCAAAGCACACTCAATAAAGCAGTTAAAGTACACCCAAACAAGATGCATTTTTAAAATACATGGGGAGAAATACAAGGCAAAGTCAGCAGAGTTGATGGTAGAGTATATGGCGCTGGTAACCTGACAGTCATAACTTACAAAGTCGCTTTAATTTTATTTTGCTTCCTGGTAGCCAAAACGAAAGGGGAAACAGTCATTGTGCAATACTTTGTTTTTGTTGCCTATAAGGATGAAGCAGGTGAAGCAGAGCTTTTAGTATTTCTAAGACATTTTTCACTCAGAACTTAACAGAGATCAGAGATAGCAAATACTTTTCTGTGAAGGGCAAGATAGCGAATATTCTCGGCTTTTCAGTCCATAAGGCTGCTCAGTGGTACCGTGTAGCCGCAAAGTGGCCACAGGTGATATTGTTACAGAGCAAGAACCAAGGGGGAGCCCGGGACGATGATGCTCTTACTGAAAGAGATTCGGGTCCGTCTTGTCCGCCGCCTTAAAGGAAAGATATCTCTCAATGCCAGAGATTCGTGAAAAGGAAAGGAAATGTTTATTTAGTGTTATACAAACTTAAAGTAGTGACCTAATGCCTTTACCAAAATCCCAAAGTCCCTTAAAACACCCACAAACACACACAGTCCTTCCTTCCCCCTTGCCCAGTCTGGGGTACGGTATCTCAGGAAAGGAAATAGAAGTCCAGTCTCAGGCAGCCCCTGGTTCTTCCCAGTAATCCGTGCTCGGCTGGCAGGCCTCTCTCGGTTCTCGGCACCATCAGCTGCGTCGCCGTCCAGGCAGGATCTCCAATTAATCCAAAGCCATTCAGCACCTTCTCATGGCCTACTGGTAAGAGTTCTTTCACCCTTCTTCCAGGCAAAGTCTCTCTTGCTTCCCAGGCCGCGTGACCAAAAGAAGCACCTCAAAGCCACGCAGTCCTCTCCTACCAGAGCTGCAGGCGTCTGCACTCTGGCAAAACCGCGTGGTTCTCTCTCCACTGCTCCAGCCACGTGGTCCTCTCTCCCCCAGGACCACAGGAGTCCTCACTCAACCAGAAGCCGCATGGTTCTCTCTTCACAGAGATGCAGGAGCCCTCTGCTCTGCCAAAAGCCGCGTGGTTCTCTCCCCAGGGCTGTGGGAGCTTTCTGCTCTGCAGAAAGCCGCGTGGTTCTCTCCTCTATGGCTGCCGCGCCTGGGCTTTTAAATCCCGCACCAATCTTCCTCTGCAGCCCCACTTCCGACTCCTCCCACACTTGGCCACACCTGCCCTCAATCTGCTATCCTTTCCAGCTTTTCTGGTCGCCATCCTGGGTCTGGGCAGGTGTGGCCCCATGTTATGGAGCCAATCATCTCCAAGCTCTCACGCAGGCGCTGTAACTCGGGGGACCTGCCCCCCCCCCCAGTTACATCTTGGTGGGGAAGTTACTTCCATCCCCCTGGCTCAGAGCGTGGCCATAGCTATTTAACATATCTATGCAGCCAGTCAAAGGTTATAGATATGTTAAATGACCACACCCCAGAGGTTAGCTGCAGAGCTGTTGCCATGCAAAACAGCTCTCAATGGGCCTGCTCCATTTGTCCCTTTCCCCCACCCACACCTGGGGGGGAGGGTAGGACATCTTAGTATTTTCTGAACACCTTGAGTTCTGGACCCCATTCCAAATGTCCATTTGGGGTCCCCCCCTTGGCCGCACCCTGTAACAATATGGGAACAAGTGGGTATGGCTGTGTTTTAAATAAGACTTTATTTATAAAAACAAGCTATGGGCCAGATTTGACCCTTGGGCCATGGTGTGCAGAGCCTCAGTGTAGATCTCAGCAACACTCTCACACCAAGTGCGAAACAGGCTTTAAGATCATGTTTCCTAGACTACAGAGGGAAAGCTGAGGGCATCGCCCTGTGGATGTGAAGTAACTCTTTCTGCACCATTCACAATTTCTGTAAGGTGGAAGAACTATAACAGCAATGAAAATCTTCCGACTTTTTACATATATCAAGGGTTTTATTTTGTTTTCATTTATGTTTGCTTGGGCCAGACCCCCCTTTTTTGCTGTGGATTTACGCCTGCATAACAAAATCCCCTCCCGTCTGCTAATGTCTCACTTGCAAAGAAAGGAAGCTGCAGTTTGCTCCTGCCATCTTGCTGAATGTTTAAAAATTGTGGAAATGAGGTGCTGTGATGAGGAAAAGTATTATCGCCCTCAAGAATATTGCAGAAGATGTTGGCAGATGGATGGCAGTGTTAAGTGGTCATGGTAAAACAGCTACTTCCAGACTCGGCCTCCACGCACTGTCCCAGGGACCATCTCAGTTTCTTTGGTGGCCTCAGTGTGCCTCTCACCTCCTCAGTGAAGGTTTCTATGGCCCCTTGATTGAAATAAATAGTCTTCTCCTTTGGTTTTCCCTAGAGCTTTGTACTTCCAACTTTCATAGCATTTTTCCTGGTATCTTGTAACTTCCCTTTCCCACAATCAATTGAACTCCTTGAAGGAAAAGTGTGTGTCTTTCTGACCTTCTGCCCTCCCCCCATGTCTATAGCAGCATCTAGTAAAAAGTGGACACCCACAACTATTTGCTGAGTAAATGAAAGAATAAGTGGGTGGACGGATGCATGAATGGATGCGTGGAGGGAGGGATACATGGAGGGATAGATGAATGGAGGGATAGATGAATGGATGGAGAGAGAGTGGGAGGGATAGATGGACAGAACAATAGATAGAAGGACATCAGTAGCTTCTCAAAAATGTTAAGTTCAAACATAAGTAGCAGTATTACTTGTAAAATATTTTATTAAAACCCAAGCACTCTCACTAAAATTGTCCTATCTCCTCATATAAAGTTAATCTTAATATTGGTTCAGTAACAAAACAAAATCTCATGTCAACATATCTGATTTATATTTCAGTAACATAAAATGCATATGCTTAGAAATTCATTGGAAGTCCAAATAATTTTTATATACAGTTGCTAGGGTGAAGCTCAAAATGTTTTAAGCAGAATCTACATTTAGACTGTATATGTATATATAAAACAAAGGATGCTCTAACAGATTGGATAAATGCTATTGAATTATTGTTAATGACTAGGCCATTAATATATATACACATATATTTAAATACATCAAATGTATTAGTATAAATATTAAAGTACATCAAATATTACAAGAGAGTTTAAGGTTGTCTCTCTTTTTTATTCCTCACTCCGATTACTACCAAGGGCAGCTGGCTGATAGCAACAATATCAGACTTTGTGTTTTAACTTTATATTCTCACCCTCATGAGGATCTATGAGCCCTCGACCAGAGTTGACGGTTATTCCTGCCACCTTTTGGATGCCACGGACATGAGTCTGCATTTTGTAACCCTTCAACTCTCTTCTCCTGCTGTTGTCTACGTGCACGCTACTCGCCAACTCCTACCTCCCACTCACAGAAGGGTGATCAACAGTAGTTGCAGAGTTGATATTTTTGGATAATCCCGGAAAAATGACAATATTGGGTATGAAGTCAGATATTCTGCATGCCTGTGTTTTGACTAAAATAGTTACCTTGTAGTGTCTCAGCGTTCACATGTGTCTCTTATGTGTCGTTCTGACACCTCTGCCTCAACTGATAAGAACGTTACAAAACTGAGTAAAATTTCACAAAGGTACATTATGGCAGAGCTTCTCTTTGTTCAAGGATAGAACTTATCAAACTTAACATATAAAATTTCAAAACCCATAGCCAGATAGCCTATATGTGTTTATGCAAATATGAAACTTGCACCGTGGGGGTGTGGGGACTTCCGCAAGGTACCCAAGGTACTTTGGCACTACATGCTCAGACTTAGAGCAGATCTTCTATTTCCAACGAGAACCAACCCCTGAAATGGGATTTTATTATGAACTGCTAAACACGGTAGTTAAAATGGAACCACTGACATGAATGGGTGTCACACGGCAGTCATGAATTCATGATGGGATTGGTTGGAAGTGTATGACATTTTAACTGTCTCATCACCATGAATTAATTTGGCATTTATTGTAATAGAAACGACCATGTTGAATTCACTTGGCGTTTATATGGGCTTCACATGTGTTTATGGAGACATAACATGGTAATTTAACATTTACTGTACTAAACATTATTTAATGGACATTGAAAGATTTTGTTATACAATGCTTAATAAAACCACTGCCTCTAATGTTAATCTTCGGTCAAAACAAAGAAATGAGAAACCATTTTGACTCCCGAAGCACATGAGCAAATGATTTGGATAAGCCAGGATTATATATTTACTCCTCCAAACCTGCTTTCTAAACTTTGGACCCACAAGGTTGATTCTAGGACCAAGACAGTAAAGCACATGTTCACTTTAGACTCTTCATATTCTAAACTTGTTGGCAAATACCATATTTTTCAGACTATAAGATGCACTCCCCCTCCCCAGTTTGGGAGGAATAATGGTTGGTAATGCTGCTGTTGAGTTCTGTTTACATTTACATTGGTGAAATATTATGTTGTTTATGTTATTAAATATTTTACCACATTTTTTTATTCAAAAAATTTTTCCCTATTTTCCTCCTCTAAAACCTGGGTGCATCTTATGGTCTGAAAAACACAGTACATTATCTTAGTCTAAAAATATTCAGAAAGATGTTTTCTTGGGACATCAGCAGTAAATTTAACACATGAAGGCATGATGGCATGCCTTCAGTAGATTTATTCCCCCATTAGTATTCACTGTGGTCCCTTTAACATAGTCCTGGAAAACACATTTATGTTTTATCCTTGCAGAGGAAGTATTTTTAGATCAAACAAATATTATTTGGGAATAACCAAAAGATCAAATTCATGAGAATCTTTGTTGGAAAGTAAAATAAGAATTTTTAAAATCAACTCTGATGGCTATCTTTTCTTTTTTATTTTTAAAAAAGATTTTATTTATTTATTGTTAGAGGAAGGAAGGGAGGAAGAGAGGGAGAGAAACATCAATGTGTGGTTGCCTCTCACACACCTCCTACTGGGGACCTGGCCTGCAACCCAGGCATATGCCCTGAGTGGGAATTGAACCTGCAACCCTTTGGTTCACAGGCTGGCACTCAATCCACTGAGCCACACCAGCCAGCAGTCTTTTCTTTTTCTTCTAAGAACAGAGTTTAATGTCACAGAATACGACAAAGTTTGCTGTTAGTCACTTTCAAAGACGTTGCTTAAGGAGGCTCTGCCTTTCCTTGAATTTCTCAGTTGTCTTCACCCCACTCAGAATCTTTATTGAAAATTTAGCAAAAGTCTCCACATAACTAATCCTCCTGGCTTGAATTAGACCAGTGCCCAACTATGATTATGGAATATTACATATTTTAACAGTAACTTACTGAAAATATTTTAATGAGGACTAGAAACTGAGAGAAAAATATTTTTGTTATCTCCTATCTAGATATTACCAATATTACTGTAAGGGATTCAATTAATATGAATATCTTTTAATCTATATTGTGAGAGTCTTCAGATTACTACAACATTACCCCAAGTAATCCTCCTCTGGGGCCCAGGGCAAGATTTTGACAGGTAGGTATCTGAGTTTCCTAGGGCTGCCATAGCAGAGTACCACAAACCGGGTGACTTAAAACAGCAGATTCTTCTTTTCTCACTGTTCCAGAGGCCAGAAATTCTGTATCAGGTGCTGACAGGGCCATGCTCCCTCCAGGTCCTCCAGGGGGAGGATCCTTCCTCGCCTCTTCTGGGTTCTGCTAGCCCCAGGTGTTCCTTGGCTTGTAGTTAAATCACTCCATTCTCTGCCTTCTCCTTCACATAGAGTTCTCCCTGTGTGTCTGTGTCTTCATGGGGAATTCTCCTTTTCTTGGAAGGATATCAGCTATATTAGGTTAGGGTCCACCCAAATGACCTCATCTTAACTATATTACATTTCCAAAGACCCTATTTTCAAAAAAGGTTGTGTTCATGGGTGCTGGGGTTTAGGGATTCAATATATCCTTTTTAAAAAATTTATTTTTAGAGAGAAGGAAAGGGACGGAGGAAGGGAGAAAGAAAGAGAGGGAGAGAAACATCAGTGTGTGATTGCCTCTCACATGCCCCCTACTGGGGACTGGTCCTACAATCCAGACATGTGCCCTGACTGGGAATTGAACCTGCGACCCTTTGGTTCACAGCTCATGCTCAATCCACAGAACTACACTAGTCAGGGCTCAACACATCTTTTGAGGAGGATACAATTTAACCTGCAACAGGAATTCTCCTTAATAGAGTTAATACTTCAATGTGTGCATTTATTTTTATAATTGTCTTTTCTGTAATAGGAACTGAGACAAAACCCAATTTATTTGCCCTTGAGGATTTCTTTGCTTTCTGCCATTCATGCTAGCAATAGAGAAATAAAGTTTTCTTTACAGTAAATTGTTTTTTTTCTCATCTTTCGTGTACCTGAGAAACGCTATTCTACAATCCTGTCCTCTTTGGTCTAAGTGTACCTCCTTGGTCTTTGTGACGCAGCATCTTTGTATTAATTATGAGTTGCTTTAGTTTTCAAACTCTGCATTGCTTTCATTGTTTGACAGGAGCCACAATCCTTGTATGAACAATGACATACTTCATTTGAAATCAGAATCAGCCTTCACCGTGGTTTACATGGAGTATTAAAGTTTCTTTTGATAGCAAGCAACAGGAATCCACTCTAACATTAGACAGATAAGGAAAAAAAGGAAAGGAGAATATTGTCAGTGTATGTGTTAGTTTGTTAGGGCTGCTCTAACAGAGTACTACCAACTGGGTGACTTAAACAACAGAAATTTATTCTCAGACAATTCTAGAAGAAGTCTCAGATCAAGGTAGAGATAGAACTCATTTCTTCTGAGACCTGTGAGAAAGAATTGGTTCCATACCTCTTTTTTAGCTTCTGGTAGTTTGTTGGAAATCTTCAGCATTTCTTGCCTTGTAGATGCATAAATTCAATCTCTGCCTTTATCTTCACATGGCCTTCACCCTGTGTGCATATCTGCATGGATGTCCAAATGTTCCCTTCTTATAAGGATTCCAATCATATAGGATTAAGGCACATCCTGATGACTTCATTTCACTCGATACTTCTATAAAGACCCCATCTCCAAATAAGGTTATATTCTGGGGTACTGAGTGTTAGGACTCCCACATATTCTTTTCAGGAGACACAGTTCAATCTATTGTATAACAGTGGGGTAGTGGTAAGTTCACAGAATCAAAGGAGGGACTGACCCATAAAGGAAAGAAACAAAAGCATGTCTGGGCATCACAATTTGTGAAGTTTCTAGAACTCCACCACTGACATGTTTCCTCTTGGATGTTGCCTATCAAGTCCTTGAGGAGAATTTTACTGGTCCAGGTTGCTTCAGGTACCTTTCCTTGGATCAATCACCTGTGGCCAGGTAAAGGTACAGAACGAAATAGCCATGTTTTAGGCGGTGTGTGTGTGTGAGTATGTGTGTGTATGTAGGAGTCTTGTCTCAAAGTGTGTGAGACTAATCACGCATTGGTAGTTCAGTGGTAGAATTCTCAAAGTGAGTGAGACTGTGTACTGAGATTATTGTGAGACTAGGGTATCACTGACAGGGTATCTCCTTCCTCTACTTCCCTACTCTTGCCCATGGAAATTCTCTTCCCTCATGGGATCACAAGGAAAGCATTCCAGGGACCTACATATGGGAGATTGTGCCATGATAAGATTTATTTAGGTAAAAATTTATTTATGAAGGCTATCCCAAGGTTCCAATGTCCCAACTCCATCTGTCCCATCATGGAAAAAAGTCCAATCTTGTCTTTATCACAGCCAGAAATAGGACCAATTTCCAGAGATCCTGTGCCATGCCAAAGTATAGTCCATATTAAAGCTTAGTTCATTTTCCACTGTGCTCCAGCCAGCGGGCTGTCACTGCTGTATCCGATACCTGGTCTTGACTTAAAGCCTGTGGGGCTGGCAGCCATGAGGCTGCTAGGGCCACATGGTTGCTATGAAGAGAAAACACATGAAGGACAAACAGGTCGAATGTGTGCATGTGTGTGTGAGAGAGAGAGAGAGAAAGAGAGGGAGAGAATGAGAGAGAGAGAGAGAGAGAGAGAGAGAGAGGAAGAGGGAGATAGAAAGGGAAAAGGAGAGAGAGAGGGAGGGAGAGAAAGAAAGGGAGAGAGGGAGAGACATGGGGAGGGGGGGGGAGAGAGAGAATGCGCTTCTTGGTTAAGGTATTGTATCATCTTGGGCTTGGGAAGAACTGGGTGCTTCTTTAAACTAACCAGTCAACTTCCCAAGCTTTCTTGGGCTTAGGTGGGATCCTCCCCTTAACCAATCAATTTACCAAGTCTTCTGGAATTCCGTGTCCCCTAAGCAATCCCATCCTTTCCCCAGGTTAGACTGACAGGCCTCTGTGGTTGCCATTTTGGTCCTTACTGCTCATGTGCTTATCTGCAGTCTGGGCATGTGGATTGGGGAGATTGAAAAGTTGGTTCTTCTTCCCAATGTGGGGGAGGGAGGGGTGTTAATCTGTTTTGTAGCACAATGCTGTTATCACTTGGAGTGTGTGAAACTGTAACTTCCTGGTTGATTATGCTCAATAATGTCTGATTTTCTGTTTCCTTTCCTTATAGGTTAGCATACTGATAGCTACTATGCTAACACTACCCCTTCCAATTCTCTGGAAAAGAAAGGCTGTTTGTATTCCTGAAGAAGGGATGGCTTTTCATTGTTTCAACAAATATTAATTGACCTCATGTGTCTCATCCTCTGCTGGAGGTGACCACTAAAATTTAGCCATTTGTATTGGTAAAACTGCAACAAGACAGGTCTTTTAATCTCCACCGAAGCCCATGACATGGCTCATCATGCAAGTGTTGGATCCCCTGACAAGCAGCACCAAAAAGGACCACACCACTCACAAGACTAGACCACTCACTGCACAAGCTCAGTTCATGGCGGTTAGTCTCATTGTGTCAGGATGCCCAGTTCCCCTGTATACAGTGTCTGCAGGGCTCTCATGTGCTCCCCTAGACAGGCACAGCCCTGGCTTGAGTGGAGGGAGGCCTGGAGAGCTCCACAGAGGGGATCCATTCATCACCGATACACACTGTCTCTAGTGAGAATGACTGTCTCCCCAGTGGGGAGTTTGGTGAATATTCAAGGACATAAAGAACATAAATTCTCTTGCTGGTACAGCTCTCATATGCCTGTGGGACCTGGGGGCTCAGCGTGTCTTCCAAGTGTTCCACTGTCTTCCAGGGAGCCACAGAGGTACCACAAAGAGGGCAGTGAACACTGCATCTGTTCATTTGTCATTTTTCTTTAGGGTAAGTTTTATAAGACTCTTTCCCAACAGGACCAAAATCATTTACATATCACTTTGCTGTAAGCTTCCCTAGACCATTGTGTTGGACTAAATGTACAATTACAGCATATTTTCTTGAAAGAAGTTTAGACAATGATAAATACATAGGCATTTTCAACACTCAGACAACCTGAATCCATGCCCTTCAAGTTGCTAGGGATTTGCTTCAAAGAATCAGTCTCTTGTAAACAGGGAATCCTGGATACTGGCAGTGGATACCTAGCACTGGGTTCAAATGCCATCTCTACCAATTTTGTACCCTGTGAGCCTGGGAAGGTTTCTTAATCCTACTAGCCTACTTAGTTTCCTATCTATAAGAGAATGACTTTAAATTACTTCCCTAATAGTACTGTTGTGTTAAATGAGACAATATTTGGAAAGTAATTAGCACCATCCTTGGCAAACAGTAAGCCTGCAAATAGTGTGGGCTAGTGTCCACGCAGGAAATTCATCTTCTTAACTGCAGTGATGGCTCTAATGTAAGTTCACGTACATCCCAAGCATTCTCTGAGGCTCCCATCTCTAGGGAGGCTTTGCTTCCCTCCATAATCCAGTATTCACGATTCTAGCTCCTCCTCCTCCACGCCCATCCCATTCCACAGCCTGAGCTCATCCTCTCTTCTATCTTTTTTATTTTCCTCAGAATTTCTCCAATACCCTCATCTCTTTCCCATGGTTCCCACCTCAACAGGCTCTCGTCCTCCTACCACATGAAGCTGGTATTGGAGGCTGTGAGAAGGACTCCCATTAGGGTTAATGGTCGTGAACACTGTGTGTGTTCTCTGGTGCCAGTGGGTCCGTGTTTCACAGCCATTTCCAGGGAAGGG
>PVIA01015014.1:0-24384 GCA_004024845.1 Tonatia bakeri | reverse complement strand
TGTTGGAACGTTTAAAGGTGTCCTGGAGGTCCCTAAGCCTCTCCTCAGTTTTTTGAATTCTTGTTTCTTCATTCTTTTCTGTTTGGTTGTTCCTTTCTTCCTTCTGGTCCACTCCATTGATTTGAGTCCCAGTTTTCTTCCCCTCACTCTTGGTTCCCTGTGCGTTTTCCTTCATTTCTCTTATCGTAGCCTGCATTTGCTCATCTAATTTATGTCCAAAGTCAACCAATTCTGTGAGCTTCCTGATCAACAGTGCTTTGAACTGTGCATCTGGTAATTCGGCAATTTCTTGGTCACTTAAAAAAATTGGTTCTGGGGCTTTCAAATATGTTTGAGCCATCTTTTTTATTTTCCTTGGGTTGGTTGCAGCTGTTTCGTAAGGGCCGCGGAGCCTTAGGTGTTCACCAGGGCGGGGCACCCCAGTCACTGGGCTGTGACGTTGTCTGTGGGGGCGGGGTCTGAGAGGGAACAATGGCGCCTGCTCCGCTCTCTCTAGGACTTCCGTTCCCTCCACAGCCTCCCACAAGCAAACTGGGCCCTTGCTGTGCTGGCTCCCGGGCGGTGGGCTTGTGCACTTTCTCGGACTCTGTGGGCTTCCCCGAGAAGTCTCCTGTGAGGCTGGGAGAGTCTCCCGGCCTCAGCTCCCAGATGGGGCTCTTAAGCTTTGAAATGTGGCAGCGCTGCCCGTTTTCGCTTAGTTTGTGCGCAAACGTGTGGCTGCGGACAGCCAGCTGCCTTGCGACCCTCACTGGATCTGCTAGTCACCTCCGCGCTTCCGCGCCCAGCGTCCGTCCGCCACCGGTCCGTCCGCTGCCGTCTGCGCCCTGCGCGCCCGCGCCTGCCAGCCAGCGCCTCTTCCCGCCGGGACCCCTCGACCCCACTTCGCAGGCCTCCCGACTCCGCCGCTCCTTACCGGTCTGGATGTACTGGAGCCCGACTTCTGTTCAATTAATTTCTCTCTGTTCTGGTTGTTAACTGTTTCTCAATCTTTGTTGTCTTCAGTCTTGGTTGCGCGAGGAAGCACAGTGCGACTGCCTATGCCTCCATCTTGGCCGGAACTCCCATTGTAACATTTTTAAACTTTATTAATATGTTTCATTGAAAAGGTAGTATGTCCTATTACTGGTGATTAAATAAGTACACTTACATTCATACAATTGAATATTTTCCTCTATATTAATAATCTGGAGAAATTGTATATCCATTCCATTGATAAATGTACTATAAATATTGTATTTATAAGTAAGTATATATAAATATACTATAGTATACTATAGTATAGTACATACTATAAATATGTACTAGCAAATCTCCTTTGTAATGGTCTTCAGTATCAGTTTAAGAAGCCATAGAACAAAATTCATCATATTTTTAAATCTATCTCTTTTCTAAAAAGATTTATCTATCTATCTCTCTATCTATCTATCTATCTAGAGGGGAAGGGAGGGAGAAAGTGAGGGAGTGAAACACGGATATGCAAAAGATACACTGATTAGTTGCCTCTGGCACACTCCCTACTGGGGACCTAGCCCACAACCCAGGAATGGGCTCTGACTGGGAATGAACCAGTGATCTCTCACTTTGCAGGCTGGCACTCAACCCACTGAGCCACACCAGCCAGGGCTCTTTTTTGTTATTTAAACAAAAATCTCCTACCTTGGTCATTAGGCTTATTTCCAAATGACTTCTGATCGTTTTCAAAAACAAAACCATATTCTCAATTTAAAAACTTGCAAAATTAGCATGGGCATGATGTCATGTGGACCTTGCAATATCTGTTGCATCCATCTTTTCCTTTTCATTCCCACAGCTAATGGCCCAGTCCAAGCCCTCACCTTCCTCTTCCCAAATCTCTGTCTTTTAACTAATGTCTCTGTGACAATTAATACACAGTATTGCCAGGATCATCCTCCCAAAACATAGCTCCTTTTTGCCCTCTTGCTTAAAAACTTTCAGTTGGCTTCCCAAGAAAGATTCTCTACTCTCTTGCCTTCTAACACCTAACACTTGTCATGTGCCTGGCATTGTTCTAGGTACATTATATGTATATTATCCTTCACAATTACTCTGTGGGTTAGGGAAAAGTACAATATCCCCATTTTACAGATGAGGAACCAGTTAATATGTTTCAGTACTGAGATTTGCACCCATCGACTCGCTCCAGAGTTCTACCTCCCTGTTTCTTTTCCTACATTATCTGATGTTTCATCATTCTTTGACCTAAGTACTTTTCTGCTTTTGTGTCTTTGCTTACTTCTCCCTCAACACTAATGACTGTTATGCCCTTTCCTACATTTTCCTATTCACATCCTTCAACATCCATCTGAAATGCTACCTTTTTCATGAAGCTCACTCACATTCCTCCTCACAGTATACCTCTCTTACAACCATTATAACATTGTATTTTTTGTTATATTGATTTGTATATATATTTCTAAGTTATAACTCTTGCAAGACTAGAACCACTTCTTATCCAGTGTCCCCTCCCCAACTTCAGCATTCAGTTACTGTTACTGCCACAATGTAGATTGGTAGGCCATTGGTATAATTGAAAATATATGAACTACTGATAAGTGAAATCATAATATTAAAAATGTATATATACTATTGGCATTTGGTAAATGTTAACTGATATGAAAAGACAAGTATGTTCCAAAGACTGTACCACAGCCTCTGAGGACAATTCCATAATTGTTTTGGACATTGATGCAATAAATAGATAGCACCCAAAAAATCACTTTTATTTTTTTTTTTATATTTTATTTCTTTATTTTTAGAGAGAGGGGAAGGGAAGGAGAAAGAGATGGAGACAAACATCAATGAGTGATTGCCTCTCACATGGCCCCCACTGGGGACCTGGCCCACAACCCAGGTATATGCCCTGACTGGGAATCGAACCAGCGACTCTTTGGTTCACAGCCCGTGCTCAATCCACTGAGCTACACCAGCTGGGGCCAAAAAATCACTTTTAAAATGACAACAGATTTTTATGAACTCATACATCTATTCTTATTTATTGAATACCTACTATATGACAAGCACATAATATGAAAATACAAAAAATGAAAGTTCAAGTCTCTCTCTCTCTCATATGCACACATGTATACACACACCCCTCTCATTTTTGAGGGAGGATGTCTCAATAGGAAAATTGGGAATTTTCCTGTGGTATAATTCTCTAAAAACATACCAACAGGGCAGAGGCCTCCCTTCAGTGGGGATAATCAGGCCCCCTCAAAGTTCTAGAAACAATGAGATAAAATTCACACACTCCCATGGACTCACAGGAAAAAAGTTTCATGTTTTATATATTTAATGTGTGATAACTACTATGTATAGAATTTGTGGGAATTTGAAGATTCCTGAGTAGAAGATACTACAGTAGTTCAAAGTGTGAACACAGATGATAGCTTTGTCAGCCATCAAAAAATGCAGCTTTAATGTATCTATTAAGGGGTATGTTTGAAGTTGTGCTATTGCCTAGGTCTTTATATGATAATATCTGCAAAAGAAAAGTCTAGCTTTTTAAGAATTGCAGATTTTTCTTCTTTATTTCCACAGATGTCTGCTTTTATTTTGAGCCAATCTTCCTCTTATTTGTATTGAATAAACCCAATAAAATGTTCCTTTTCCTTCAGTTTTTGTTTATTTAATTAAGATGATTTTCTACATGATTGATTATAAAGGCCATAATTATACTATCAAATACCTATCAAAGTAACAATGTAATGTAAAATGTTAACACTTGGCAGTGTTTAAATCTAAAACAATATAAAAATCCTGTGTGTATAAATAAGGGAAATTTATTCAGGCTATTTATTTCCTCTGGAGTACAAAAGAAAGCTTTAGCTGCTCTTATTATTAATCATTATATACTATTGTAAAGCAGAATAGTTTATAAGCAGTTCTAAATAGCAGATGGCTCTGCCAAACCAAGACACTTTTCTGATGTGTTTATAAAGGGCACTAGCCATTATGAAACCAGGAAAGGTAATATGACAACAGAAGAACATAGCATAAGCAAAGTATACACTAGAAGGTAATATCTACAGTGAAAGATATATGGGGATAACAGAATCAGAGAACAGTGGATCTGGAAGGGAATTCATTAGAAGTTTCTCTCTCTTTGGCTGAGAACACAAGCACACACTTATTCTAGATAAATCAAGAATGTTTTTTGTTTTTAGCCTCTCTTAGAATTGGAGATGCTGTCACTCACTTTGGTCATCCATGCTGTGTTTATACTACATTTAAGTCTATTTCTCTTCTGTACTGAATGAAGATGGAAATGAACTGGATACCACCCTTTCTGTAGCAAGGCCCTTTCTCCACTTGAAGATAACATTTAACCACTTGTCAGTCTCATTATTCCAGAATAAAAAAAGAAAGTAAAGGCTTTTTGTAAAGGATGTTAGAGGATATGGTTTAATGTTGACTCACACATAACATTAAAAAAACTTAAGCAAATGAGGGAAGAGGGAAAGAATAATCAAAAATTTTAAAAGAAGCAAGCCAAACAAGTTAGGAAATAAAGGCTAAAAGGAAAGGATAAAGAAAACAGCTCCATGATTCAAATATAAATAAGATTTGCATTCTTATTACATGGAAGTGCCTGTTCAGAGTGCTTTATATACTTGTCCTTGTCATCATCACCATCACTGATAATCATATCATCACCATATAATCACCATCAATATCACATAATGATCATATAATAATCATAATATAAATATCACCATATGATCCTCATCATCAATAATCGTGATCATCATCATATAGTCACCACCAGATAATCATCAGTACCAGATAATCATCATCATCATATAATAATCATCATAGTTATATAATCATCACCATATAATCATCATCATCATATGATCATTATCATCATATAATCATCACCTTATAACCATCATAGAATCATGTTCATTATCCTATAATCATCATCATATATAATCATCATATAATCCTCATCATTAATAATATAACCATTATCACCATATAATCATCATCATAGAATCATCATTACCATCATAGAATTATCTGTTATCCTGTAATCCTGATATAACCCTCATCATCAATAAACATGATCATCATATAATCATCATATAATCATCATTAATAATAATATAATAATCATCATCATCTAATAATCATTACCAGCACAGAATCATCTTCATTATCATATAATCATCATCATATAATCCTCATCATTAATAAATATGATCATCATAAAATCATCATGTTATCATCATTAATAATCATATAATCATCATTGCCATCTAGTAATCATTACCAGCACAGAATCATCTTCATTATTATATAATCATCATCATATAATCCTCATCGTCAATAAATATAATCATCATCTAATCATCATATAATAATCATCATATAATCATAGTATCACATAATCATAAACATATTTTCATCATCACTATCATAGAATAATCATCAATAATCATCACCATATAATCATTATGTAATTGTAATCATCATATAATCATCACAACTATCACATCATCATAATTATTATTACCATCAATCATACAGTCATCATCAATAATCACATAACCTTCATCATAAAATAATCATCATCATAGTCATCATTATCAATAATCATATAATCATCATCACGTTAGCTAACTTCTCTGAATGTGTACTTTGTGTCAGGCATCATTCTAAATACTTTTCATACATGAACTCATATAATCTTCACAATATCCTAAGGGTAAGATTACTCCCATATTTCAGAAAAGGAACTAAAACATAGGTTCACAATACCTTCATATTCCTGGAGCTTTCCATAAGGAAAACACTACAAAGTACTTTTTGGCTACATGTTTATCTTGAGAGAAGAAAGAAAATAACAGTAAGCACCAGCACTTGACTTGAGAAGAATGGAAATAACAATAATAATCACAATAAGAGAGCATCCACATTGTTTATAGTATTAAATATTAACATTTAATCCTTGTGACAATCCTTACGAAACTAGATATTATTCCTACTCCCATTTCACAAATGAGGAAACTGATGTACATGATCCTAAGGTAAGTAGTTTTTTCAGCTGCTAAATGGGGAATTGGGAGTCTAACCCACAAAGTCCAGTTCCAGAGCTATGCTCTTACCGCAACATCATACTGTCTCTTGTTATTTAAATATATAACAGGAGCAATTAATTGGGATACCGAAAAATTAGTATTGTCTCATAGGTAAATATACTGTAGTTCTACTATAGAGCTAATATTTATTGAGCACTTACTAAACATTTCTGGTAGACACTGTGATGTTCCACCCAGATCCCACTTCAGGAATGAAGGACTTACTTCACCAGCTGATGCAAATCCTAAGGGAGGATGGTGTTCAGTTGTCAGCTCGCAGTTAAAAAAAACTTACCTTTGGAGTTGGCTGAGGTCTTTAGTGGGACTGCACTATAGCTCATCTTCCATAGGTGTTGATCCCAAGAGCACTCCCTAATAAATAATAAACATCTTGAATGTTAATTTCCACTTTAGAGTCTGTTTCCCTAGAAAACTAACCTGCAATGCTTTACATAATCTCCTTTATCTCTGATTAGGTGCTATTATTATCCTCATACACTCATTTTACAAATGAAGAAACTAAGGCTTAACTTGTCCAAGGTCATAGAGCTGGTCAAGGATGGAAACAAAATTTGAACTGAGACTACTTAATTCTGGAAGCTGCGTGCTCAATCTCTGTATGATTTTGTGTAGAGAGAAAGGCTTCAGTAATTGGGACTTATCATTAGTTCAACATGTGTTCAAAATGTAATGCTGAAGGGGCAAAAAGGCACAGTGAGGGCCTCTCAGACTGTGAGAAAAAAGAAATCTAACACTTATTTTTAAAGCATAAGTAAGAATAATGACAGTAGTTGGAATGACCTGAAATATAAACCAGGTGGCCTACAAAGGAAGATTGGTCAAGAAAATAGTGGAACAATTTTTCCTCTAGTCCTTCTACAGTTTATTTCTTGAGAAGAGAAAACTGAGGACAAAGAAAAGTTCCCATAAAATAGAGAAGAAAAAATGTTCAATTATACATTAAATTATCTTAAATTCAAAGAGAAAAGGCTTTTCTCTGCAATAGGTAATGTTTATCGTCTGATACATCTGTCTAGCATCTTTCCTCATATGAGAGAAGTTGAAAACATAAAATGCCAGCATATGGCCCTTACTAATGAGAAGTTACAGAGTATGATATCTGTGTACAATATCCTAAGAGATATGGGGCAATATCAAAAGATGGGAAAGGGAGAAAAGAGTTGAAATGGCATAGAGCCACAGCTTTTGCCTGAGTTGTGGTATTCAATTACAGATTTTTCCCAATACTGTAAATCTCTAGGTATTATTATTCATCTTAATTTTCTCACTTTTTCTAGAACAGATGAGATTCAAGACATAAATAAATCCCTTGACTCATATATAAGATTAAATTGTGTGGAATCCACTTTTTAAAATTGCACTTCATTTTTGTGTGCATGGATAATTTCCTATATTTCTAATGTAGGGAAGAAAAATTTTCAACTAAAGAAATCTAAATACTAAATTTATCCCTTAGTGCTCATATGTCCTGGGTGCATTTTTTTAATTCCACTTAAAACGCAAAGTAAATCTAAAATATACCCAGAACATAAGAGGGCCTGAAAAACCAAGTTCAGAGAAAATAGGATGCAGTTAGCAAAGATTACATGCATCAGTGAACTGTACTAAATTGAACACCTTTAAATGCCAGAGATTTTCTGTGTGAAACTGGGGGGTTTGAAAGAAAAATCAATAATGTTGGAGAACAGAAACCCTCTTCACACATCTCTAATTAATCATAGCAGAATCTGGTGGATTTCCATATTACAAATAGATCAAACTTCTGAAATTAGTTTTGATCCCAGACTCATTCTGTACATCTTCCAGAAAAAAATCCACTGAAGACAATCAAAGGATTTTCGACCTTGAATGATCCCCAAGATCACTCTTTCAGTTTGCAACCATCCTACATTATGTTCAGTGTCTGTCTAATGTTACCTACAGCAAATCTCCCTGGAATCACTGTTAAAGAGCTCCATTTATGAGAACAGGCCAAAGATCTTCAAACTGGTCGGCTTCAACTTTAGCTCCAACCTTCATTAGTAAGTGAAACCAGGCACAAAGAGGCACAGGTCTTCAGATCTTTTATTTTTTAATGAATCGAATAAATATTGGCCATATTGTTTATATTAGGACATGAACCCATCTGTAAAGTCATTGCTCAAGTCTAATAATGAAGTAGGTAAAGGGTTTTTGTGTTTTTCTGAGTAATCAATAGCAAAGCTGCTGATGTAAATTTATTTGAACCCCTGGGAACAATTCTTTGAAGTTCTGAGAAATTTTTAAATATAGTGTGCAAATCAATAAGTGGACAAAAACATCTCTGTCAATGTGTTCATTGTTATTTGGAGAGGAAATATATCTTTAAATGCAATCTCTCTCACTCCTTCTATAACCCCTTCCCCCAAATCATTTCTTTTACAAAAGAAACTCATGACAGTGAACAGAACACAAAACATTCGTTTTGGTCATGATTAGAAGTGATGTAGATGTAACCTCTCTGAACAGGTTGACTCCTCAAGCCCCTCAGTCTTCTTTCCACCCTTTTGTAATGCTCTCATAATTCTCCCTTTTCCAATCATCTCACATGCAGTTTTAGAGCCTGAGCTAACCAGATGACTTGAAGGCATTTTCGAAAGGAGTTCTACTAGCCTGCTTTGGTGGTATGTGTTGTTCTGAATGGGATGCATCTATGATATTAAAAATATATTTTTTCATTACTGCCTATTTTCACAGTTCACTAGGCAAAAACACAAAGCAATTTTTTTCCTCCCCCCATTCTCCCTTTCTCCCTTCATTCCCTTTCTTCCCCTGTGGAGTTCAAATTAAAGAAAGGTGAAAATTGAAGCTGTAGTAGGCAAGGCGATTGTAACATGCATATTTGATTTTTATGATGGATCTAAATTGCTGAATAAGGCCATGGAACAAAGGGAGACTGCAGCTTCCTGCCCATCACATGCAGCCAACTGAATGCAGAACAAAAGCTTTGGCCATTAGGGGCTCAGCGGGGAGACACATTATATAAATGACTTTGTCTTTTCTGCCCCCTCCCCCCCACTGGGTGCACTGGACAGAGGTGGGGGTGTGCATGTATTGTGATTTGCTAGTGCAGGAGATAAGAAACCTTGGAGTAGCGATGGGAATATAAATGTACAGCACATTATGATCCACAAGGGCCATGCTTTACTCACTGGACCAGCGTGGCTTTCAGTGCTTTGGTCAGAGCGCCACCTAAGACAACCACTCCACTGAAAAACTTGGTGCATTTTCAGAGTAACCTGTAGCTTTGTATTGCTTCTTTCACCAGGAATGATGATATATAAAGAAAAACACTGAGGAAAAGTATGAAGTCCTAGTATTCCAAAGTAATTGCCAGTCCTGCTTTAAAGAACAAATTGACATACATACAGTTCATTGTGGCACTAGTTTCGTAAGAAACTACTACACTTAATTCCTCCTTCTAGACTCAAGGCTTTTCTTTTGGCAGGAAAAGGGAAATATATATTAATAAAAATCCTAAGCTATCACGCAGCTGAGTCAACCTACTTTTAAGAGGCCCCCTGTGGTGGTGACTTAGATAGGAGCTACTGTTTACCTGGCTTAAAACACCAGCAACCCTGCACAAACACATTCAACAATCCTGGCACAGAATTTGTCTTATAGAAGGGTTTTAGTGTCCCTCACAAGGTGAATTATTTTATGACTTCTAGTATTACTGAATGAGGTAGGGAACAGGAGAAGATTCTCTTTGCAGAGTCTAACTTGAAGCACAGAGTGGTTAAATACACTAAACATGACAGTGAGTTGGGGGCAGCCTAAGACTGAAACCCAGGTCACTAGATGCTACTTTGGCCCTATCACTATATACTTCCTGTGAGGGAATATTTCTCAATGGTAAGTTTCTATTTCTCAGTACAAATTGTACTAAGATGTTCCAACAGTCCTCCAACTCTTTAGCAGAGAAAACAGTCCTACTTTGAATCAAAATAATAAGAACTGAGAAAATGAATCTCAAAGAGAAACTCAACATACAGGAATACACAGCCTTAAATAACCTGAAGTGACTGAATTGTGTAAAGCCATATAAGTGAAGTGCCATGAGACAATTGCCATTTGTAACATAACATCATTACTCTGTCTCAAAATGGGCAATTCATTTAAAATAAGGTAGACTCTTGAGGGACAGTGTGTTGTCACTGTAGAGTGAACTATAGAGGTCACCAATTTACCTTTTTAATAGTTCTTTTGGGTCAATTTTAAGATGGTTAAATACCTTTTTAGACCCTGGCCAGGTAGCTAAGTTGGTTAGAGCATTGTCCCAATATGCCAAAGGTACAGGTTTAATTCCTGTTCAGGGCACATATAAGAATCAACCAATGAATACATCAGTAAGTGAAACAACAATCTCTCTCCCTCCCTCAAAAAACTTAATTCCTTTTTATTGGGGAAAATGGGAGGTCTCTTAATAAAGACTGCTTAATGGATTAAAGATAGTATTGAGATTTATGCTTATCAAGAGGTTTAAGCAATTGGGATGAATTGATGGTTAAGGGGAGTCCATATACCTACATGGCCAGAGATAAGTGAATGAGAGTCAGTGTGGATAAATAAACAGACAGGCGAGTATAGTGGAGAAGAGATGCTGTATAGCCCCTAACCTCTTTATTCATTTATTTAGGAATCAAATATTCATAAAGGGCCTACTACAATTCCATGTGCTATGGACTCAGTGTGAATAAGACATGGACCCTGTCCTAAATAATAATCTTACGTATGGTTGGGGGATGTGGTGAAGCTATTAAACAGTTATACAAATATCTACATAGATTAACAAATGACAAGAGAAAGCGCTATGTTCCATGAGAATGTTAACTAGGATAACCTACTCATCTGGAAGGGGTTCAGGAATGGCTTTATGAGACATTTAAGCTAAGACAAGAAAGATAAAGTTAGATATGCTCTAACCATCTACATTTCACCTTGCAAGATACATCTAAGATGTCAATTAAAAATGAGAGTCAGGAAATGATATATACTTTAGGTTCTTGTTACTTAGCTTAAAAGTAAAATAAAACACCAATTTGTCTATAAGCCTTATATATTTCAAACTTAATTACTTCACAATAAAAGCTAAAGGCCACAGGGTATAGCTGTACTGTCAAATATAGTAGCCACTAGCCAAACATGGCTATTTCAATTTCAGTTTTAATTAACCAAAGAAGTGAAAGACTTTTAAATGAAAACCATAAAACACTGATGAAAGAAACTGAAGACAACATAAATAAAAGGAGAAACATCCTATGTTCATGAATTAGCTTCTTAATATTGTTATGATGTCAAGACTATCCACAGAGATCTACAGATTCAATGTAATCCTTATTACAATACCAATGACTATTTTTTTTGCAGAAATAGAAAAATCTATTCTAAAATTCACATGGAATTCCATAAAATACCAGTAGCCAAAACAATCTTTAAAAAAGAAAATTGGAGAACTCATACTTATGATTTCAAAACTTACTAAAGCTATAGTAGTCAAAATAGTGTGGTACAGTCATAAATACAGACATATCAGCCAATGCAATAACAGGAACAGCTCAGAAATAAAGCCTTCCATATGTGGTTGCTACAGACTGAATTCTGTGTACCCCAAATTCACATGTTGAAGCCCTAACTTCCTATGTGACTGTGTTAGAGATAAAGCCTTTAAAGAGAAATTGAGGTTAAATGAGTTCATAAGAGTGGAGCCCTGATTTGATAGACACAGTGTCCGTGTAAGAAGAAGAAGAAACACTGGAGCTCTCTCTCTCAGCAGTGTGGGAACACAGTGAGAAGACAGCTCTTCGTAAGCCAGGAAGAGTGCTTTCACTAGAACCCAACCATGCTAGTACCCTGATCTTAGATTTTCAGCTTCCAGAACTGTAAGAAAATTAACTTCTGGTGTTTAAGCTATTTAGTCTATGGTGTTTTGTCATGGCCTCCCAAGCTCACTGCATAATGGCCAAGTGAGTTCAACAAGGGGTCCAAGACCATTCAGCAGGGGAAAGAACATTCAACAAATGGTGCTGCAAAAACTGGATATCTACATGCAAAAAACTGAAGTCAGACCCTTACCTAATACCTCATCCAAAAATTAGCTCAAAATGGATCAAAGACTGAAACATCAGAAATAAAACTATAAAACTCTTATGAGAAAACATAGGTCAAAAGTCTCATGACACGTGACTTGGCAACGATTTCTTGGATATAATACTAAAGGCACTGGCAATAAAAGCAAAAATAGACAAACTAGACTTCATGAAAATTAAAAACTTTAATTCATCAAAAGATACTATCACTACAGTAAAAATGCAACCTACAAATTAGGAGAACATATTTTAAAACCACAAAACCAATAAGGGATATATAGCATATACTTATCAGAATATATAGAGAACTCCTATATTAAGCATAGTCATTGTGATATCGGTATCTAAAAACTCCATTAGCTGAATCATTCATCTGTGTAAATCTCTTCCTACTGAGTGTTGTTTCTCTTAATTTTATCTCTTGTGGTTTTATCTTTACCTGTGCCTGTTTATTTACTTTGATTGAACACCAATAAGTATACATAAAAAATGTAGAGACATTTGGTAACTTAGGATAATTTTATATTCCTCTATAAAAATTTACATATATTTCTGGGAATAGGTAAGGACATCAGCAAATTTGTGTTATCTAAATTAGATTAACATTTGAAATAATTTGAATCTGGCTTTCAGTTCCTGGTTACACTGCTCTATTTCAGGTTCACCCTTCTTAGATTTAATCAGGTATTACTTTCCTTGAACTTCTGTTTCCCCCACAGGTTTCATGATTCTGAGTATCTCTATACAGCTTTTCAGCCTTTTAGTCATCTTTATTGGAAATGGCAGATACTTGGATCTACAGAAAATGGGCGACACCTCTAGGGGAAAAACGCTTCAAAATGCCAGATTCATCTCTCTTGAATTTCCTCAAAGTTGGTCTCGTAGGTTTTTCACTATACTGTTTGCATTACAAGCCTCAAACAGATTTTTCTTTCTATTTCTTCCAGCTTTTCAAAGTAAGAGGAATGATCCAAATTACTTAATCTCCTATTATTACTAAAAACCAAACTCCATACCTTACTTCTGTAAAGCATATTTAACTGTCAAAGTAAATTTCAACAAACTGGTCTGCAGATCATTTGTAAGAGAGTCATATATGACATTGTTTTAAAATACAAATCCCTGAACTCTCTCTCCAATCAGAGTAAGAATTGCATGTTTTGGGGTTTTAAATCATTTTTAAAGTATTTTTTGGTTATTCTGTTACAGTTTTCCCAATTTTTCCTCCTTTCCCCCTCCACTCTGCCCTCCCAACCCTCTAGCATTCCCCTCCCCCTTAGTTCATGTCCAGGGGTTGTACATATAAGTACTATGAGTCCTCTGTTCCCTATACCATTTTTTATCAGAATTGCATTTTTAACCAGCATTCCAGTTCACTGAGTACCTATCTAAATGTGAAAATAAATAACTGGAGAGATACCCTTATTCATATAATAATTATTGACCATCCAGTCACAAAATTACTACTAGTTTACAGAATAATTAATGGAAATATTTGTCTTCTAAAGTAAGTTTCTACTATGTCTGCACATTTAAAATGTAATTAAAAGACAAATATGAAGCAAACTTCTAGTTTCAGAATGATCTTTCTTAAATGAATGAGCAAACATACTGCCAATTTTGCACATAAAACATATCTTTCTGAATATTTATTTAAATTTAAACTTACTTTAAAATGTGATTAGATCTACATATGTAATATATGAAATAGAAAGAACCAGATTAATAAAATCTCATTTTATTAATAAGATCTAGATTTGTTATAATGTGAAACTATCCAATAACAGAAACCATTTTATCTTTTCTGTACAAATTTGGAATTTTTACTTAGTGAATTATTAGATTCAAGAATTATAAGATCAAGATAAATGGTAAGGGTAAAGATTATAGAACATATTTAAAACTTACCCAATAAATCTTAGTTAAAATTTCCTAATGGTGAGCTTCAAATTTCATGTTTAGGAAGAAATTAGGTATACTTTTATTTTCTTGCATATAAAACCCCCAGTGGCATGTTAAACAGTTATATTTCTCCTTCAAATATTAAATGTTTACAGCCAGATCTCATTTAATTTTTGCTTAGCCAAGCCATACCTATTAACTTCTATTAAACTCGACTGAGATTTTTGTTTCTTTTAACCCTTTAAAGTCTGAAGATAGTTATTCATTTACTTTACTAAAATCTTCAAAATTCGCACCCTGACTGGTGTGGCTCAGTGGGTTGGCATCAGTCCACAAACCAAAAGGTCGCTGGTTCACTTCTGGCTCAGGGCACACACCCGGGCTGTGGGCCAGGTCCCCAGCTGGCAGAGGCAATCAATCGATGACTCTCTCCCTCTCTTTCACCTTCCCCTCTCTCTAAAAATAAATCAATAAAATCTTTTAAATAAAAAGAATTGATTTTTAAAAAAATGTTCAAAATGCAATACAATTTTCTTATATCATTCCACTGGAAAGAATAGAAGTATATAATTATATTCCTTTCAGTTATATGCTAGTTTTCATGATTATTGCTTTGCCAGGTAAAAATATTTTAATCAATTTTTAAACTTCCCTATTATTTGTTTAAGCTTTGCTTAGTCATCTTCATAAATGTTCTGCACAGTCTTTGATCTTTTAACCCAGTCTAACTGCAATACTTCCTAGCACTCTATTCATCCTCAAGTGAAAAGGTGACCTCCAATTGTGCTGTCCAATCCTCATGGCATTTTGAGTCACTGACTTAGTCTGTCCCTTAAAAACACTGTTTTTTTTTTTTTCCTGCCCTATAACCAACCCTCTTTGTTAAACTTTCTATGAAACATTTTACAAAAACCAAATCCAAACTGGATGTTACTAAGGAAAAACAAAGCTAAGAAGGCAAATCAACAAGGTTAAGAGAGAACAACCCAACCACTTAGGGAATTTGGAATCATATTGAGAGTCAATTCAAGTTTTGAGCCAAGCATATTTTGCTTTGGCATGAATTGTATGAATTGGCTTTTTATTTGATTCTGAATTCTAAATATTATTGTATCGTGCTCTGCTCTCTACACCCATACTACTACTCTCAAGTCCACACACTGAGTTTGATAATAACAATGTGGGTTTTACAAAAAATTGTTTAATTTAACACATGTTTTGAATTATATACATAATTTTCTTGTACTTTCTGGTACTCCCATTCTCATTCCAGCCCAATTTATCCTTCTCAAAATTAAAGTCAGGGAATCGGTCCATCAGTTCCTCTCATGCAGACAAGGATTTTATTACCAACTAAAGGACTGTTTTCACCAAGCTTTCCAGGAAAGGGCTCTACTTGTCCTCATGAAAATGACCTGCAGTATGGACAGCACTACCGTATAGAGAACATTAGCAAAGTTCATGACTGGTAATCTCTCCTACTTATGCTATGAGTTGGTGAGAAGACATAATGGGGTGAAGGTAGAGTTCAATAATTCATTTAAATAAGTGAGAAATAATTGATATTTAATTTGGCAAAATTTCAAGGCTATGGGGAAGTTAATTATAATGTATCTGGTTCACACATTTTATAAAAATATTAAGAGAAAAATCTCACAGGAATAATGTTAAAATCATTAAAAGTAAAATGTTGGGAAAAACTTGCCACATTACAAACCTACTGCCATAACCATAAAATTTCAGATGTTTCTCACATTTTCTTTCTTAGGCTCAAAAAGGAGCCTAAGATTTGAAGTAAGGGTTTAGAAGGTTTTCCTTTCTCATCTCTAAAAGTGAGAAGATAAAGGAGATTAGCAGGAACAGGACTGTTTGGCCTCCCTTCTCTCTATGATGCCACCTCCAACATAAAAACGTCTAAATGGTGATTATCCAATAATGTCTCAACAAAAAGAATCAAAACAAGTCTGCAAAAACACTTTAGACATTTTAAGTATACTTTTTGTTTGCTGCATACTTTTCCTTTCCTTTGTTCAGGGACTTGCAGTGGGAAAGGAAGCTGTACCCCTGAAAAACAATTCCCAGAATGCACCATGATGTGTTCTGTATTTGAGGCCTCTGCTCATTAAGGATACTGAGTTTCTTCTTTGTTTTTTAAGAGAGCAGAGCTCAGTAATAACTCAAACACTCAGACCACTCTCTAGACATCATTTTTCTAACAGTCCAAGAGGAGCTGATTCAAGGTCAGAGTTCATAGGCTGTGCTCCATTTGCCAGCTGGCAGTAAGCTCCAAGGACAGAGGGTGCAAGAGGCGTGACGATTCCTCAAGAAGCTCATTCACAGAGCACTGAGAGTAACCCTACTAATACCTCAGAAATACTCATTTTATATCAGTTTGGTGGGGTGGAAAAAAGGTGGCCAATATTCTGGGGTAGCTGTGCAGAGCTTCACATGCTATGATCCCATCTCACTGAAGCCAACTTTATTTTACACTAACACTATAAAGCTTAAGAGAGGATAAAAAGTTTCTATTATAGATAAACACTATCTGCTCTGTGACTCAGAACAGAGCAATACTGACTAAAAGGCAAATATCTGAAACTGCAGTTGAGAAACAATGGCTAGTGTGAACACTCCACCTAGAGTAATAAGAAAACTTCCAAACAGAGGAAAATCATATTAAATGTTGATCTAGTTATTTTGTGTGAATTCTTTCTCATCTAAAATTTTTTCCTCAGTTTTTGTGTGCTGGTCCCACACCACATCCAGAATTTGGCTGTTTTTCCTTTGCTAACTGGCTAAACTGAGATGCTGTGTGTAAGAAATGGAAAGTGACAAGATATGACCGAAGCATTGGAAATCAATCCAAACTAAATGTGCTTCTTAACTATAAGTGAACAGTTGAAAACAATCCTCTTTTATAGCCATGGAGATAAATACTCTGTTTTTATTAGGAAAAAATTGCTTTGGACTGAATAAAGTCATTTGATTAACAAGTCAAAGCAGATGGTTTATTGATGTTTCAGAAAGGAGTTTACAAGGTCTAGTGAAAAAAGAGACTCAGCTCTGAATTAACAAATTACCCTGGTATATAGGACATTGACAGTTCACTGCTAATAGATTTATGGGCTACTGCTGGGTGTTTCATCCCTATTTGGTTTATTATGATAAAATATTGGGGCATGAGTAACCTATAGCCTTATTGCAATATACTACATTGACCTTTGACCTTTAGGGCCTGACAGCAAAACTATGTATTAGGTTTTTAATTTGTCTTAATCTAACAGGATCAACAGCAGTGTTGTGTGCTTTATTTTGAAGAGGCTATTCAGTGTAACTAACACATGGCATGCTGGCTTGGGATTTGCTAGATACAACTCAGTAAATTAGTTCTCAGAGCTTAAAAGTGACGTTTAAATTCAGAAGTCACTTGCAAAATGGCATGTGGTTTGAATAAAGGAAGTGTCTATAAAGAATCTCATTGTTCAACTCAGAAGGAATTTTTTTTTTGTCTCAGAAAATTTCAGAATATTTGCATTTGGGAATGGGTCTTCCAATTTCAATACATTTAATTTTTTATTTCTAAAAGTACTTATTTTTAAAAAATCTTCCTGGATATTTGATACTGTCTGTTCTCACATTTTTCATTTCTTCTTTTATGTCTTCAAGTAGTTAGAAGAGTTATTTTATAGTTTCTATCTGTTACTGAAAATTCTTGGGCATCTAATACTGCTACGTTGGGTCTGTTGAGTATAAGGATGGATTGTTTCCTTTTTATACTTTCTAATTTTGGGTTATGAGCTCATTTTTTAGCAAGGTTCTATTTGTGGGACTCTTTGGATAAGGCTGTATCTCTCCAAAAACTTTGCTTTTGTTTCTTATAGGTGCTGCACAAATCTTTCCAGTCTAGATTGACTTTTAGTATCAACTTTCAATTGGAATTTCTGTAACACACAAGCAAGGTAAATTTGATCCAACCAGAATGAAGGCTCATTTGTGGCTTTGGATACCTAAAGGATACTGGATATTACATTTTTTTTCTCTCTGTATGTCTCTCTTTCTCTCCGTATCTCCCTTTTTACTCCCATCCTCTTAGTCCAGAGCCCAGGGCTAGTTAGATAAATTTTCTTGAGCTTTTATCATCCCCATAGGAAGATTTTTTAAACTTCCACCCTTTACCTGGGGTATGGTTTTTAGAGGACTTCAGTTTTATATATGGGAATCTTAGGTGCAGTTCTCTGCTTTTCACAGCTCCAAGTGCTGCATGGCAGTTAAAATCATAGACCTTTAGGTCTATGAGGAATTCATCCAGACAGTTATAGCATTAATTCATATTTACTAGACTTCATCATCTTAGTTTTAGGCTCCTGGGAAATAATTTTCCTTACTTTCTTGTTACCTTAATTATGCACTCAAAAAGATTTTTAAAAATAGTTTACTCAGAAATATTTGACAGCAATTTTCAGGTTAACAAATCTACCAAATTGTCAGGAGTGGTAGTCAGAATTTTATTTTAGAAATGTCCCTTTTCACATAGACGAATTAGGTAGAAGTAGGCAGGAAGTTTAAGGCTCAGAAAATTTGTTCTATCAACTTGACTCACTTTATACTACACTTAATGAATGATCCGATTTACTGCATTAGCCTACACATCTTATAACTGCATATTTCTTCTATTCAGTCTGTTTTCTATATACTGAATATAAAGTTGCTATTTTGGGACAGCATAAAGAATGACACACTAACAGTTCTTTTTAAAACTCCCACTCTAGAAAGACGGGGAATGTTTTAAGTGGCCAGTTCTTTGTAAATTACCAGATCACCAGGTTTCCATGATAATCATTTGGCTTGACATGGTATTTTCAAAGGATTTTTACATGAATCATTCAAAATGGAACCTGTTGTATTAAATGAGCTTACAGATAAATTTCAGAAATCTGCAAGCCTTTTAACATTTCTGCTTTCCCACAGGAGAAATCATCAACCAATGAATGTAACTAATGCTTCACCCTTCTGTGACTCCTATATTATTTGCTTCCATGATATTAGATGCAAGAATCTGCTTGTGGCCTAACATATATTGACATCACAAACTACTTAACCAAAATGTAATAAAAAAGTGACAAAAGATTGAAAATTATACTCTTGATAGACATCTATACTTCCTCCAGGTAGAGGAAAGATTGGAATGGGGATGAGGAAGAAGCCAACAATGAAGAAAGTAAGAAAAATATTAATAAAATACATTTGCTATAGGTTTTCTTCCAAGAAATCATGGGCATGATTCTGAAAGTATGTTAATTTTATGGCATTTTATTTAGGATGAAATATTTAAATTCTTTTTCTTACTCTGTACTTTTGGAATAATACTTATTACAAAGATGAGTGAGAAATCACTTATTGATAAAGTAATTTAAGGGATCTATAAAAACTGTTTGTGAAGTACAGGAAGAGAAGATACTATTACCTTATCCATAGGGTGAGTGGAGACTATTTCACTAACATTTTCCTGATCTTTAAAAATTTGCTATGAGCATTTCATGGATTGTCAAAGAAAAGGGTCCACTTAGCAAAATGGTTCTTTCAAATTTTAGTTTTATAAATATGAGAGCAATATTACTTAATTGAATGAGAACACTGATACACTTAGACTCATCATCTGATTTCTGCTTATGTTTCACAATCTCTGGTTAAATACACACACACATACCCTACATACTTATGCTGGAGCTAATACTCAATTCTGCTATTCTGTAAATTTATTGTTTTGGGCTCAGCTAAAAAAGATTAAAAATGAAATAAGGGCAGTTTAAAGAACACGTCTAAGACATTGTGACACTTTATTTCTGAAGCTAGAGAAAACAATAGAAGGGTATTTGTTGTCTTTCAAAAATTATACTCTAAACTATTAACTCTGGAACAAGAACAAAAAGTCACCTCTAGATTTTGAAAAACTGTCTAAAAGAAAATGAATCAGATGATGGTTTCCTTAGGAAAATAAGAGGAAAAGATAAGTTATTCTGAATTAGTGGCAGGGAAAATATCTGAAATCAGGGAGCATGTATTAATTTGCATCAAATTTTAGCTCTGTAGCAAAGCTAAACAATATCTGCATCTGGGTGTGACACAGTGATGAATGGGACATAGATGCATCTTTTATTGCCTCTCGCACTTTTCTTTAGTAACTGGTGGACAACTGGATATAGGAATGCTTATGATTTGTTCTCCAGCCCATCCCCATGCCCCACTATAATAGGATCTGCAGAAATAATTTAAAAGGCTGAAAGATAACTTAGTGTTTTTTTCTAAGCCTTCTTTCCTCCACCACCTTTACATTTTTCACAAGCACTAGGTACCTTCCAAGTAAACTAATCCTACTACAAAATATTATTTCTGGTCTTTATTCATCTAATCTTTCCATTGTCCTAAGTTTAATTTACATGGCTTCAAATTAATTCTGATGGAAATTACTGTTCTTCATTTCTATCTTCTCTTCAGACTTTACTTTCTATCATTTATTCTTTTAAAAACTGCTATGTATTCTCTCTTTCTTCCTCCCCCACCACTTTTGTCTCTTTATTTGTCCACAAGAGAAGTATGATGTAAAAATAGTCTCAGTTTTATCTCAGACTTTATTATCTCAGTTTTCATGTTCTCAGAATTTTATTCAAGAATCTTCACTCTGGAAAAATAAACCCCAATAATCAATATGACTTTAGGTATCTGGGCAAATATACTTTCTTTGTAAATGGGAACATTTGTTATATACTTTCAAATTGGATACCTTAAAGTGAACCAGAGAGTAAGAACAAACAAGACTTGTTAAATGATAAAGCCCACATAAAGTAAATTATAGAATAAGAGGATGTTTGAATAGCTAAGAAGCTGGGCATACTGCTAGGTGATTCTGGAACAAAATTTGTTATGGTTCAAGGACTGAATACTGATAATGTGATACAAGGTCTACAGAGTTAGCTTTAAACAATGGAGAGATGCAAACCCAAGCACTTTTGCTTCAGTGAAACCACTTCTAATGAGATCATGGACATGTTTCAGAAAGGTAGTGAAGCATTTCGAATTGTGTGTATCTTTCAGATCTGAACTGATTGTCATGGCTAGAGTTCCTCTCCTCCTTCCTTCTAAGCAATCTTTAGCAGTTGCGATGTGCTTATTAAGGAATATGCAATGGGCCTCCAAATCAAAGCAACCCAGTTTTAAGAGCAAGAGTTGTGATAAAAGGGACAAGCAGATGCATATAACAAGCCAGCCTGTTATACACTAAATAACTCTGTTTAGTTTAATCAAGTCCTCCCAGTGGCTCTGGGATAAACCCATTATGCTATCCCAATTTCTACCAGTTCTGCAATAGCATATATTTCCTTCTACCAGTTGCCCCTGCCTTATCTTTCACCTTGAGTTTTTAACCTATAAAGGTAAGTAAAAATATCATTAAAGGGGGAAGAAACATGGGAGTTGGTAGCCACAAATGAGTCATATTTATAATACATAAGGGTTGTAGTTAACAACTAAAGAGAGTGGGATATTACATTCTTGAAAAGCAAACAGTTAAAAATGTAGAATATTATGAATAAAAGAAAGACTTGTATAGGAAACAGAAAAGAGGAGAGAATGAAAGGACATGATATGCTAATCATCAAGGATCAGATAAAATGGGAGACAAAAAAGCAAAATGAAATAATGCTCAATAGAGGAGTTAAAGAAAATCAGAAAGGATTAAAAATAGATTCAGAAGGGAGTGGGATAGGACCACCACAAAGCACAACAAATGAGATTTGGCAGAAATGTTAAATGGCTCTTTGGCTTATCTTTCTGTAAAAAGGCTAATAATAACATGAAAATTAGGAACATTATATAAAACATCAGTAACTGGAAAAAACCCTACAAATTTAAAGGGTTAATAATAAATTCAAAGTGGATTAAAGACTTAAATGTTAGACATGAAACCATAAATACCTAGAAGAAAATATAGGCAGTAAAATCTCAGATATTGCTTGTATCAATATTTTTTCTGATATATCTCCTCAGGAAAAGTAAACAAAAGAAAAAGACAAACAAATGGGACTATATCAAACTAAAAAGTTTTTGCATGGCAAAGAAAACCATCAATAAAATAAAAAGACAACTCACTGAGTGGGAGAACACATTCGCTGATGCATCTGAAAAGGAGTTATATACAAAATTTATAAAGAACTTACAAAACTCACTGCCCCAAAAAACAAACAACCCAATTTAAAAATGGTCAAAGGACCTGAATAGATACTTCTCCAGAGACGACATACAGATGATCAATAGACATATGAAAAGATGCTCAATGTCACCAAACATCAGAAAAATGCAAATTAAAACCACAATAAGATATCACCTCATGCCAGTCAGAATGGCTATCATCAATAAATCAACAAATTGGAAGAGCTTGAAGAAATAAAATAATTTCCAGAAACATATAATCTTCCAAGGCTGAATCAGGAAAAAAACCCAGAAAATCTAAACAGACCTATAATTGTTAACAAAATCAAATAAGTAATCAAAAAAATCCCAACAAACAAAAGTCCTGGACCAGATGGCTTCACAGGTGAATTTTACCAAATATTCAAAGAATGAATACCTATACTTGTCAAACTATTCCAAAAAACTAAAAAGGAGGGAATGTTCCTGAACTCATTTTATGAGGCCAGCACTACAGTGATACCAAAATCAGAGAAAGAAACTATTTTTTAATAGATATTATAAGCTAATAACCCTGGTGAGCACAGATACAAAAATCATCAACAAAACAGTAGCAAACTGAAGTTGACAACACATTTAAAAGATCATACACCATGATCCAATGGGATTTATTCCAGGGATTCAAGAATGATTCAGTATCTGCAAATCAATTAATGTGATACACTATATAAACAAAATGGAGGATAAAAATCATATTTTAACAATAGATACAGAAAAAGATTTTTGACAAAATTCACTTACTAATGACAAAAAAACCCCAAAACACTCCAAAGTGGAGATAGAGGGAACATACATCCACATAAGAAAGGTCAGTTTTTAACAGATTATATTTATTTTTAGAGAAAAGGGAAGGGAGGAGGGAGAGAAAAGCATCAATGTGCATGAGAAACATCAATCAGTTGGATCTTCCACATGTCCAACTGTGGACTTGGCCCATAACCCAGGCATGCTCCCTGACCGTGAATCAACCCAGCGACCTTTCAGTTTGTGGGATAATGCACCCAATCAACTGAGCTACACCAATCAGGGCAAAGGCCATAGTTGACAAACCCACAGGTGACATCACAATGGTGAAAAGCTGAAAGCTTTTTTCCCAAAATCAGAAACAAGACAAAGATGCCCACTTTTCACCACTTTAATTCAATATAATATTGGAAATCCTAGCCACAACAACCAGACAAGAAAAAGAAGTAAAAGCCATCCAAACTGGAAAGAAAAAAGTAAAGCTGTCATTATTTACAGATGACATAATAGAGACCCCTAAAGAACCCACCAAAAAAATATCAGAATAAATGAATTCAGTAAATTAGCAGAATATAAAATTAATATTCATAAATCAGTTGCACTTCTATACACTAATAATGAACTACCAGAAAATGAAATTTAATAAGAAATCCCACTTAAAATTGCATCAAAAAGAATAAAATATCTAGGAGTAAATTTAACCAATGAGGTAAAAGACCTCTACTCAGACAACTATAAGACACAGAAGAAACTGAAGATACAAGTAAATGGAAGGATATGCTGTGCTCATGGATATGAAGAAATGATATCTTTAAAATGTCCATCCTACCCAAAGCAATCTATAGATTCAATACAATTCCTATCAAGTATCAATAGTATTTTTAACAGAAATGAAACAAATAACCCTAAAATTTATAGGAAAGCACAAAAGACCCCAAATAGTCAAAGCAATCTGAAGAAAGATAAACAAAGTTTGAGGAATCATGCTACCTGACATCAAACTACTCTACAGGATATAATAATCAAAACAGCATGGTACTGGCATAAAAAACAGATATTTAAAATCAATGGAACAGAACAGAGAGCCCAGAAATAAACCCACACCTACATGTCTATTAAGCTATGACAAAGAAGGTAAGAATATACAATGGGGTAAAGATAGTCTCCTCAATAAATGCTGTTAGGAAATGTGGACAGACACATGCAAAAGGGAAAGGGGAAAGGAAAGGAAGGGGAGAGAGAGAGAGAGAGAGAGAGAGAGA
>PVIA01015013.1:0-24404 GCA_004024845.1 Tonatia bakeri | reverse complement strand
TGGACAGCAACATGCAAAAAAATGAAACTAGAACACCAACTTACACCTTACACAAAAATAAACTCAAGATGGATAAAAGACTTAAATATAAATCGTGACACCATTAAAGTACTAGAGGAGAACATAGGTAGGAAAATCTCAGATATATCACGCAAAAATTTTTTACTGACATGTCCCCTAGAGCAAGAGAAATAAAGGAAAGAATAAACAAATGGGACCTCATCAAAATAAAAAGCTTCTGCACAGCTAAAGAAAACAGTATCAAAATAAAAAGAGAATCAACTGTATGGGAAAACATATTTGCCAATGATACCTCAGACAAAGGCTTAATCTCCAAAATTTATAAAGAATTTACAGGATTATACTGTAAGAAGACAAGCAACCCAATTAAAAAATGGGCAAAGGACTTGAACACACACTTCTCCAAGGAGGACATACAGAAGATCCAAAATCACATGAAATGATGTTCATTATCACTAGCTATCAGAGAGATGCAGATTAAAACCACAATGAGGTACCACTTCACACCAGTCAGAATGGCCATCATAAGCAAAGCAACAAACAACAAGTGTTGGAGAGGGTGTGGAGAAAAGGGGACCCTAGTGCACTGTTGGTGGGACTGCAGACTGGTACAACAACTGTGGAAAACAGTATGGAACTTCCTCAGAAAATTAAAAATGGAACTGCCTTTCGACCCAGCAATTCCACTGCTTGGACTATATCCTAAGAATCCTAAAACACCAATCGAAAAGAACCTTTGCACCCCAATGTTCATAGCAGCACAATTTACAATAGCTAAGTGCTGGAAGCACCCTGGATGCCCATCAGTAAATGAATGGATCGAAAAACTATGGTACATTTACACAATGGAATTCTATGCAGCAGAAAGAAAGAAGGAGCTCCTACCCCTTGCAACATCATGGATGCAACTGGAAAGCATTGTGTTAAGTGAAATAAGCCAGGCAGTGAAAGATAAATACCATATGATTTCACCTTTAACAGGAACCTAAACAACAAAACAAAGAAACAAGCAAAATATAGTCAAAGACAGTGCATTAGAGGAGAGGCAGAAAGTGACCAGAGGAGAGAGAAGAGGGAATTTCAGGGGAAATGGGGAAGGGTTTACAGGAACAAAGTTAAAAGTCACATGGATAAAAACTAGGGGGAGGGCGGTAATGGGGCGGTGGGTGGGCTTGATTGGGAGTAAAGGGGAGAAAACTGTTCTTGAACAATCATTAAAATAAAATTGAAAATAAATAAATAAATAAAAATAAATAAATAATTAGAATTCTGTATTTACTGATTAAAATTGAAATTGAATTTACTGAAATGTAAAATAATTATTTTTCAATAAATTTCTGATATTTTAAGCTTTCTCAATTCTTTTATAATTTTTTAAAGTTAGAGGTTTAAATATCGTGTGTTGTGTTTAATGATTGTTTTATTGTTATTTTTTATTGTTATTAGGATTGACATTCCTATTGTGATAAAATTGGTATACAAGATTATATATATATTTTAGGTTTACAACATTATAATTTGATATTTGTGTACACCACATAGTGTTTATAATTGTACATCTAGTCACCACCCATCACCATATAATTTCTCCCCTTCACTCTTTTACCCCTTCCCCAACCCTCTTCCCCTGGGTAACCACCAGACTGTTCTCTGTATCTATGAGTTTGTTTTTGTTTTGTTCTGTTTGTATGTTTTGTTTAGATTTTTTTTTCAAATTCCATTCATGGGTGAAATCAGATAGGGTTTGTCTTTCTTTGCTACAACTGCAGATCTTCTGCTCATTTTTTAAACTGTGTTATTTGTCTTTATGTTAATTGGTTGTGTGTGATCTTTATATATTTTGGATATTAACCCCTTTGAAATATATCATTTGCAAATATCTTCTCCCATTAGTAGGTTGCCTTTTCATTTTGTAGGTGGTTTTCTTCACTGTGCAGAAGCTTTTTAGTTTGCTGTAGTTCCATTTGTTTATTTTTGTTTTGTTTACCTTGCTTTGGACTCATCTGAAAAAATATTGCTATGATTAATATTAAGGAGTGTACTGCATATGTTTTTTCTAAGAATTTTATGGTTCAGGTCCTACAGTCAAGTTTTTAATCTATTTTTAGTTATCTTTTGTATAATGTAAGATAGTGGTCTAATTTTATTATTTTGCATGTAGCTGTGCAGTTTTTCCAATACCATTTACTGCAGAAATTGTCCTTTCCCCATTGTATATTCTTAGCACCTTTGTCATATATCATTTGTACATATATGTGTGGAGAATCACTTCTTAGACTGGCTAAGATCCAGTGTACATATATGTGTGGGTTTATTTCTGGGCTCTTAAATGTATTTAAATGACCTTTGTGTCTGTTTTTAGGTCAATACCATACTGTTTTGATTGTAGTAGTATAATTTGTAGTATAATTTGAAATCAGACAGCATGACACCTCCAGCTTTATTCTTCTTTCTTAAGATTTCTGTGGCTATTTGGGGTCTTTTGTGATTCCATAAAAGCTTTAGAATTACTTATTCTAGTTCTGTGGAAAAAGCCATTGGAATTTTGATAAGGATGACATTGAATTTATAGATTGCATTGGGTATGTGGACTTTTTCACTGTATTAACTCTTCCAACCATGAATATAAAATGTCTTGAATGTCTTTCCATTTATTCATGTCTTCTTTAATTTTTTCAATAATGTCTTAAAGATTTTAGTGTATAATTCTTTCATTTCCTTAGTTAAATTTATTCCTAAACACTTTATTCTTTTTTAGGGAATTTCTAACAGTTTTGGTAAAGTATTTAGTGTTTTAATTTTTAAATTAAATTATACTTAACATACAATATTATATGTTAGTTTCCAGTATATAAAATAGCAAATCAACAATTATATACTTTATAAAGTGATCAATAAATCTAGTACAGAATTTTCTATATTTTGTCATCTGCAAATACTGACAATTTTATTTCTTTCTTTCCAATTTTGAAATCTTTCCTTTTCTTGTCTAAATGCTGTGGGTAGGACTTCTGATACTATGCTGAACAACACCAGCAAGAGTAAACCTCCTAGTTTTGTTCCTGATTTTAGAGGAAACTCAGGATTTTACATGGAGTATAATGTTAGCTGTGGGTTTGTTGTATATGGCTTTTATTAATGTTGACATATATTTCCTCCATACCCACTTTGTTGAGAGTTTTTATCATAAAGGATGTTTAACTTTGTCAAATATTTTTTGCATCTATTGAGATGATTGTATGATTTTTATCCATTTAATTAATACGGTTTATCACATTGATTTATTTTTTTTATCATTGATTCAATCTCCTTGCCAGTAATTTGTCCATTCAGATTTACTATTTCTTCATGGTTCAGTCTTGGAAAATTGTATGTTTCTAAGAATTTATTTATTGTTTATAGTATCATTATTTATAGTAGTCTTTCATAAATATTTTATATTTCTGTGATATCAGTTGTAACTTCTTACATTTTTGGTTTTTTTAAATATTTTACTTATTTTTAGAGAGGGGGGAAGGGAGGAAAAAAGAGGGGGATAAAAACACCCATGTGAGAGAGAAACATCAATTGGTTGTCTCTTGTATGTGCCCTGACTGGGGACCAAACCCACAACCCAGATATTGCACTGGCATCCTTTCTCTTTGTGGGATGATGCCCAACAAACTGAGCCACATTAGTCAGAGCTCATTTCTGATTTTTTAAATTTGAACTTTGTCTCTTCTTTCTTAGTGAATTTTGCTATGTATCTGCCAATCTTTTCAAAACTCTTAGTTTCATTGATCTTTTCTATTTTTTTCAGGTTTGATTTAATTTATTTCTCCTCTGATCTTCATTATTTCCTCCCTTCTCCTAATTTGGGACTTTATTTTTTCTACTTTTCTAGTTCCTTTAAGTATAATGTTATATTCTTTGGGATTTTTCTTGTTTCTTGAGGTTGGTATTTATCCCTGTAAACGTCCTTCTTACAACTGATTTTGATGCATCCCATAGATCCTGTAATGTACTTGCATTTTCATTTATCTCAAGGTATTTTTTAATTCCTCCATCAATTTTTTTTTGTTAAACCATTAGTTGTTTAGTCACCACATATTTGTGATATATTCCAGTTTTCTTTCCATTACTGATAACCAGCTTCATACTATTTTTGTCTAAGAAGATGCTTAATATGATTTCAATCTTACATTTATTAAAATTTGTTTTGTGGTGTAACATACAATGTGCCCTATAGAAAGTTACATGTGCCCTTGAGAAGAATGTATTTTACTGATTTTGGATTGTATGTGGTGTGTGTGTGTGTGTGTGTGTGTTTGGATCATCTGATTGAATGTATCCTTTAAGGCTAGTATTTTCTTATTGATTTTCTGTCTGAATGATCTATCCATTGATGTAGGTGGGGTGTTAGAGTCCCTTGATATTATCATATTACTTTCAATTTTTCATTTTAGCTCTGTTAATATTTGCTATTATAGTTTGGCTCCTATGTTGAGTGCATACATATTTACAAATTTTACATCTTCCTGTTTGATCTCTTTGTAATTACATACACCCTTCTTTGTCTTTTATTGCAGTCCCTGCTTGATAGTCTACTTTGTCTTATATGAGTATAGACACACCAACTTTCTTTTTATTTCCATTTGCACGAATATCATATTCCATCCCTTTACTTTCAGCCTGTGTGCAACTAAAGAGTTGAGCCTCTTGTGGGCAGCACTGAGGTGAGTCTTTTTTTATATCCATGAGTAACACTATCTGTCTTGATTAGAGAATTAGTTCATTTATTTTTACAGCAATTATTGATAAGTAAATATGTACTTATTGCTATTTTGTTAATTATTTTCTGAATGTTTTTGTAGTTCATCTCTGTTTCTTCTTTTTTTACTGTCATCTGTAGTGATTTGATGGCTTCTTTGTGTTATGTTTAGATTCCTTTATCATTTTCTTTTTTGTATCTACTTTTTGTATGTATAAGTTTTTGCTTTGTGGTCACCATGAGGTTCACAGATAGCATCCTATGTATACAACAGTCTATTTTAAGCAGTTAATAACTTAAATTTAAATACATACTACTTTTATCATTTAGCCTTCATACTAGCTTTAAAAGGTGATTAATTTACTACTTTTACTATAGTTTTACCTTTACCAGTGGGATTTTTAATTTTATATATATATTTTTTATTATTTAGTGCCATTTCTTTTCATCTTGAAAACACCCCTTTAATATTTCTTATAAGGCCATATTAGTGGTGATGAATTCTTTAGGTTTTCCTTGACTGAAAAACTCCTTCAATTCTGAATGATAACTTTGCTGGATAGAATATTCTTGGTTTGAAATTCTTATCTTTTAAAACTTTGAATATGCTATGCCATTTCATTCTAGCCTCCAGATCTTCTACTCAGAAAATCTGCTGGGGGCTTTATGGGGTTTTCTTCATACATAATAAATTGTTTTTCTGTTGCTGCTTTCAAGAACCTCTATTTTTAACTTTTGATATTTTAATTATAATGTGTTTTAATGTGGAACTCTGGCTTCCTGAATCTGGACATTTATTTCTTTCCCCAGGTTGAGGAAGTTTTCAGCTATTATTCCTTTAAATAAGTTCTCTGCTCCTCTCTATCTTCTTCTTCAGGAACCCATATAATAAAAATTTATCTGCTTTATGTTTTTCTATCTCCACTTCCTTTTTAATACATTTCATTTTTTGATGTTTTTATATTCAGTATTGATTATACTATTACAGTTGTCCCATTTATTTTCTCCCCTTTATTTCACTCCACCCTGTACGACCCCTCCCACCAGCATCCCCCCACCTTAGTTCATGTCCATGGGTTGTACATATAAGTTCTGTGGCTTCTCCATTTACCATACTATTCTTAACCTCCCCCATCTATCTTTTAAAGTATATTTTATTGATTATGGTATTACAGTTTTCCCAATTCCCCCCGCCTTTATCCTCTCTCCACCCTTTATCCCCCAACCCTTCAGCATTTCCCCCCTTAGTTCATGTTCATGGGTTGTACATATAAGTTCTTTGAGTTCTCTGTTTCCTGTACCATTTTTGACCTTTCCCTGTCTATTTGATGCCTACCAATTATGCTTCTCCTTCCCTGTACCTTTCCCTCCCTATTCCTCCCTTCCCCCTAACGCCCCCCCCGAAAACCCTCCAGATGTCTATTTCTCTGTTGTGTTCCTGCTATAGTTATTTGCTTAGTTTTCATTGTTTTTCTTTCATTTTCTACGGTTCATTTGTTAATAGTTATGAGTTTGTTGTCATTTCACTGTTCATATTTTTTATCTTATTTTCCTTAGATAAGTCCCTTACACATTTCATATAATAAGGGCTTGGTGGTGATGAACTCCTTTAACTTGACCTTACCCATCTGCCCATCCATTCTAAATGAAATCTTTGCTGGATAGAGTATTCTTGATTGTATGTCCTTGCCTCTCAGGACTGTGAATAGTTCTTTCCAGCCTCTTCTTGCCTGCAAGGTTTCTTTCAAGAAATCAGCCTTATGGATACTCCTTTGTAGGTAACACTTTCCTTTCCTCTTGCTGGTTTTAAGACTCTCTCTTTGTCTTTAATTTTTGGTAACTTAATGATGATGGGTCTTGTGTGCTTCTTGGGTCCAATTTCTTTGGGACTCTCTGGGCTTCCTGGAAGTCTGTTTTCTTCTTCAGACTGGGGAAGTTTTCCTTCATTATTTGCTCAAATAAGTGTTCAATTTCATGCTGTTGTTCTTCTTCTGGCACACCTATAATTCAGGTATTGGAATGTTTCAAGTGGTCCCAGGGGTTCAAAAGTCTCTTTTCATTTTTTTGAATGCTTGTTTCTTCATTCAGTTCCAGATGGATGTTTGTTCCTTCCTTTTGTTCCAAATCATTGATTTGAGTCCCAGTTTCCTTCCTGTCACTGTTGGTTCCCTGAATATTTTGCTTTATTTCATTTTGGGTATCATTCATTTTTCAACCAAGCTCAATCAGTTGCGTGAGCACTGTGATTACCAGGGCTTTAAATTCCCCATTAGATAGGTTGGTTGTCTCCTCATCTTTTAGCTCTCTTTCTGAAGTTTTGCTCTGTTCTTTCATTTGGGCCATATTTCTTTGTCTTGGTGCATGTGTTATGTTGTAAGGGGGTGGGGGCCTTTGATATTCACTCATGCAGTGTAAACCTCCTTGCTGTGCTGCAAGCTCCTTATGGGGGAGGGCCCAGAGAGGGAACAATGCAGCTCCCCTGCTGGTCTCTAGCCCACTTTCCAATGAACTCGAACTCTCATGAAAGACTGGGAGTTTCACCCACTGCGGCAACTGCCATAGTCCACAGCCAGCTCTGAGCCTCTTAAGTCAGTCCCACCCATGCAGCCTACCACCTCGTCTTGGATTCTCTCCATCTACCACCTTACCAGTCTGGCTGTTCCGTGAAGTTTGATTTTCTGGCAGTTCTGGTTGTTTACTGATTTTAGATAGGTTGTTATCCTCTTTTTGGTTGTGCAAGGAAGTGAGAGGTTTCTATCTACGTCTCATCTAGGCTGGAAATCCTCTATATTTTATTTTGTATGCTCTTATATTTGTCCCAAATTTTCCCCTTTGGCCCCCTCCACCAAGCACCCCTCACTCTTTCAGGAAATCCCCACAATATTGTCCATGTTCATGGGTCCTACATATATGTTCTTTGGCTACTCTATTCCCTATGTTGTACTTTACATCTCCATGACTATTCTGTAACTAACAGTTTGTACTTATTAGTCCCTTCATATTTTTCACTCACCCCCCAACCTCCCTCCCATCTGGGAACCAGCAAAATGTTCTCTATATCTATGATTCTGTTTGGTTCTGTTTGTTTGTTTGTTTTGCTTTTTTAGAATTCAGCTGTTGATAGATATATATTTATTGCCATTTTATTTTTTATATTTTCCTCTTTCCCTTCTTCTTGTTCCTCTTCCTCTTCCTCCTTAGAGAAGGCACTTTAACATTTTATATAAAACTGGTTTGGTAATGATGAACTCCTTTAGCTTTTATTTGTTGGGAAGCTATTTATCTGTCCTTTGACTCTACATGATAGCTTTTCTGTGTAGAGTGATCATGGTTGTATCTCCTTGCTTTTACCACTTTGAGTATTTCTTGACAAAATCTTCTAGCTTGCAAAGTTTCTTTTGAGAAATCAGCTCACAGCCTTATCAGGGCTCCCTTGTAGGTAACTCACTGCTTTTCTCTTGCTGCTTTTAAGATTCTCTCTTTGTATTTTACCTTTAACGTTTTGATTATGATGTGTGTTAGAATGGGCCTCTTCACATGTATCTTGTTTGGGACTCTGTGCTTCCTGGACTTGTATATCTATTTCCTTTATCAAGTTAGTTAAAATTTCTGTCATTATTTTTTCAAATAGGTTTCAAATTTCTTGCTCTTTCTCTTCTCCTTCTACGATAGCCCCCCTATGATGCCAATGTTGATATGCTTGAGGTTATTCCAGAGGTTCCTTACACTATGGTCATTTGGGGGGATTCTTTTTCTTTTCCTTGCTGTTCTGATTGGTTGCTTTTTGCTTCCTTACATTCCAAATCTCTAATTTGATTCTCACCTTCACATACTCCACTGTTGATTCCTTACAAATTGTTCTTTATTTCAACTAGTGTATCCTTCATTTCTCACTGGATCTTTCTTATGCTGTTGAGGTCCTCACTAAGTTCCTTGGGAGCGTCTTTATAACTAGTGTTTTGAATCCTGCATCTGATAGATTGCTTTTCTCCATTTTGTTTAGTTCTCTTTCTGAAGTTTTGGTCTGTTCTTTCATTGTGGCCATGTTTCTTTGTCTTCTCATTTTGGCAACCTCCTTGTGTTTGTTTCTAAATATTAGGTAGAGCTGTTACATCTCCCAGGTTTGGTAGAGTGACCTAATGTAGTAGGTGTCCTGTAGGGTGCAGTGGCACAGCCTCCCCTATTACCCAAGCTGAGTACTCAAGGTGTGCCCACTGTGGGGGCTGTGTACACACCCTCCTCTTATAGTTGGACCTTGGTAGCTGTTGGCATATCCAAGGTCAGCCACTGCCTGTGTTCTATCTGGAGTCACAGAGCATTAGTTATGAAGCAATCTGCAGGTGATTGCCTCTTGTGCTGGGTTTGGAGGTGCCCAAGAGAAGCCAAACTGTGAACCAAGGCTGAGTGCTGCTAGTGACTAGCCTGAGGCAATTGAGTGGGAGGTATGGTTCTTGCTGAAGCCAGATGTTGCTTGTTTGAGAGAATTCAGGAAAATCAGGGGCATAGGCCAAGACAAGCCATTCACATGGAAAAGGCACTGGAAACAGCTTGGGTGGGCCTGAAAGTTGGGTGAAGCAGGGTCTCAGGGAATCACCAAGGTGGGGCAAACATTGTGAGCCAGTTTAATATACTCTCAGATATGATGCCTGTCTGCCAGCTCTGTGACTTTGTCAAGGGAAGGCCCAGGAATGGAACGATGGCCTCTGCTAGCACTTCTGTCAGGGTTAAAGCTGCCCCCCACCTCTTGCCCTGATGCCAGACAACCAGTTCCTCCCTATATGTCTCTGATGCATCCAATCTGCTGCCCCCACGCTGGAGCACAGAGGGAGTGAGTTCATAGAAGTCTGTTCATGGGCCCTTAAGAGTAACTGCCTGAGACTCTACCAGTTTCTCTTTTCCACAGCCTTTCTTCTCACTGGTTTTTACAGCCAGAAGTTATGGAGAAATCTTCCTGGCACTGGAACCCTAGGCTTAGCGGGGGTACTGGTACCTGCCAGACAAGCCAGTGCTCCCCATAGCTCTATGTGATAGCGGAACTCAGTTGGTATGTGACACAGAAAGTGGACATACGAGTAGAACCACCCTAGTGAGGGTGGCAGAAGATTTGAACTAGGCATCTGGTGCCATTAGTGTGAATGGAGTCTTGTACAAAAAACATTGGTTGGATCTTAGAAAAACTTTAGCACTAGTCCTGAAAAACTACCTCCTTTGTGTCTCCAGAGCAAGATCTCCACCTCACTAATTTCTTGAGTGGTTGAACACCATTCACCTGGGAGTTTATAACTAGTTTCTTGGCTCAATTATTAATAGCATTTTTCTCAGGTTAAAAACTATGCTAGTTGAAATGGAAATTATTTTGTCATTCTATTTATTCCTCATTGCTTCTCTGGGTCTAGAGGAGGCAGTCACTGCTGATATGGTCAAGTGCTTTGATGATCAAAAAAGACTTATTGCAAATTTTTGGTTCAGCACACTGACCTTGAGAAAGCATGGGATGTCTCCAGGTTGTTTGTCTGGCCTCCTGCAAGATCACAGAAGCATTGAATAACTGGAGTGGGAGAGTTCTGATAATCCATGCTCACCATCACAGAGTAGAAACTATAGCCTCCTGGCTCTTCATCTTCTGTTGAGAACCACCCCCACTCCCTGCCCTGAACCCCTAGTAAATGGTCCCTTAGCACCACCAGCAAACTGAATGAAAAAAAATTTTAAACCTTTTGTTATTTTATGGAAAAAAAAACCCTGCTTATAGTAATAAATTAGAAAAGGGATAAAAGGAAAAATATGTTAATAATAATCCATAATTTATATTCTACTAGACAGCTGTCCTATAATTTTCCAAATGCATTTTCATGAAAAACTGAAGTGATTGTTTCTAGATTGAAAAAGACTACAGATTCCATAGCAACCAAATACAATGCATAAACCCTGATCAAGTTATAGATCAAAAAATAAAATCAGATAGAAAAGAATTTGGGTAGGGGTATTTTGGACATGTATAGATGACTGATATTATGGCATTATTGTTAATTTTCTTAAAAGTGATACTGGAACAAAAAGTGTACACACACATATACTAAGAAACAAAGAAAATACAATGTTAACTACTGGTGAATCTGGTTAAAGGCCATATGGGTATTCATCATACTATTCTTTAAGCATTTCTTTCATGCTTTAAAAATTTTTAAATAAAAAGTTGGAACTATATTCACCCATAATCATTCCACTGAAAGGCAGCCACTGTTAATATCATTTGTATATATTTACATGTATCTCAAATATATGTGTATATTTTAAGTAAAATTCAGTTACATATAATTTTGTAACTCTTTTAGGGCAATATGCTCATATTTTATTTTTAAATTATTTAAAAATAAAGTAACATAATTTTCCCATCTCTTATTCTGACCATTGTGAGCATTTTTCAGTCATTAAATGTCCATTGAAAACATAACTATTAATACTGCCTAATATTCTACTATGTAAACATGTCACAATCTACTTAACCATTTTCTGATTTAGTTGGTTTCCACACAAATAAATATCTCATTATGAACAAGTGTACATGAATGTTTGTTTTTATGGACAGTCTGAACTTAATAAAATATCTTACCACACTTATATAGCTATAAGCTTTACCAAATCCATAGTGGAATTGCTTTTATTGATATGCAGTGGTTTGCTATGACCTTCAACAGTTAGTCAAAAGTCAGTAAAGGAAATGGACCTAAGACAACTGGGGGTGCATTTGTTATCACATATGGCAAAAGGCATTGTCAATACTACTGCCAGGCCTTTCAGTGTAGATGAAGTCTCTCTGATGAGTCTCTTCAGAAAAGTGTTACCCAAAAAAATGTTAGTCCTCACTGAGCATCACTGACAGGCATCTTCCTTCTAAGCAGAGCTTCTTGAAAACTTTGATTTTATATTTCTATTCCTACAACCTTTTAGGCTGTAAGTGGAATAAATTATTTACTTTCTGGCCACCCTCAGCATTGGACACAAATGGTCTCACATGGAGAAAATAAGCTAACTCTAAAAAGGCCTTAAAGTGCATTTTAAGCTTTTACTGAAGTTTCCCAAAGGGATAATTGCACATAAGATGATGTTCCTCAAATCCTTTTCACCTCTATCCCCATATCTGTCAAGCATAGCTATGGCTCCAACCTTGCCCAGAACTCTCTTAACCTCTTTTGGGCTGAATTCCCCCCTTCTCCCCCTCTTTTCTCTCATACCTGAGTCTTCCACCACCATTTTTGTCTTCTTCTGTGAGTGATTTCCTGTTCTTCCTGATGAACCAACCCCCCTCTACTGATGCTTCTAATTTTCTTCTTTTCTTCTTTTTGGACCTTCCACCCATGGAGGCCTCAAAGCCAACCTGGACAATAGAACCCATCATGAGTGTGGAGAAGATTTAAATATTCTATATTAATATTTGTCCTGTCAAAGTCACATCACTTATACAAACTTTCTCAAACACTCTCTGGAGAGGAATAAAGCAGAATAATTCATTCCATCAGTACTTATTGTTGTCATGTTCTGTTCCAGCTGGGGATATTGGGTAAATAAATGCATACATGTATTCATCTTCTGGGATTGTGGGGAAGAATACCAAACCTAGAGTGAGAAATGCTCTATGATGGAGCAGTGCTTTCTCTCATTTTTATATCAAAGAACACATAAGAAAGAATACATGTACTGAAGTAAAAATTGTATGTGTGTGTGTGTACACACACACAAAAAGATTTTCTTCTGTCCTAACAAGACAATGATTTAAAAATTTCTTAAAAGCCAATTTTAGAGGAGGGGCAGATTCAAGATGGCAATGTATGAAAATCATGGGCTCACCTCCTATAGAGACACAAAAAGTACAATTACATATAGAGCAACTCTTTATGGAATGGATGTAAAGACTAGCAAAACAGCTATTTCACAGTTAGGGAGAAATGAGAAAGCCATATCAAGATGGATAGAGAGGGCAGATGAAAGGTCAAACCAGGACCAATACCCCTAGAGTTCAAACCACAAGGAGGAGAAATATCACAAATGTGCAACTACCCTGAGGAATGAGGGCTCTGGGCCCCACATCAGGCACCCCAGACTGGAGGGTGTGCACAAGGAAGATGAGCTTTCATTACACATAGCATTGAATATCACTGTGGGCTTATATCCAGGAGAACAAAGGAGTATGGAAAACAAGAGACTCTGCTCTTTAAGGATCATTCCTAGACATATTAGCAGTCCCAGAACAGAGGTAGCACTTTTGAAAAGCACCTGGGTCATATGTAAAGGAGATTCCTTGACTAATCTTAAGTCATGTGATGGAGGGGCAGAGCTCTGTTGGAGCCATCTCTAGGAACAGAGGTGCTGATGGGTGTCATTTGTTTGCCCTTACTCTTCCATGTGAGCTGGGTACTGCCAGGTGTCATTTTTGGCACTCCCCATCCAACTTTCTGATACCTGTTGATCCCTCCTTAGTGTTAACTTGTGGCCCTGCTCTGGCTAACACATTTCCACTGCAGTGCCCTTCTTGGTGTTTGACCACCATGGACCCCCCCTTGGCATTCCTAGTAGGTGGGCCAATCCAGTGCTGTTAACCTTGCACTGTAGTCCATGCCCTGACAGAGAGTGTGCACACTTAACAAAGGGGTCACGTTTTGCACACCTGACACAGGTGGCCAAGGGTTCTTGTGTTTCTGAGATACATGGGATTACAACAAGCAGAGAGACAATTAGGAACAAGCTACCTTACCATCCCCAGGGTACCACACAGGCAACAGACTAAAACACACCCCCAACCATCCAAAGACCACTCCAAGATTGGGCTACACAGCTGTCTCATTTAATAGATGGAAGAAGCACAGAGATCAAACAAAAGGGAAAAATGAAGGAATATGTTTCAAATAAAGGATCAAGATTAAACCACAGGATAAAAAAACAAATGAAATGAAGATAAGTAATTTAACTGATAAAGAGTTAAAATAATGGTCATAAAAAGCCCACTGATCTCAAGAGAAGAATGAATAAACACATAGGAAACTTCAAAAAAAAAAAAAGGAAAATATAAGAAAATTCCAAACAGAAGCACAGAACTGAAACTCAACAATTGAACTGAAAAACTACACTAGAGGCATTTAACAGGTGACTGCATGAAGGAGAAGAATGAATCAGTGAGCTCAAAGGCAATGCAAGGGACCCACACACAGCAGCAGCAAAAAGAAAAGAGAATTAAGAAAATTTCAAATAAACAAAATCTACGAAAGCTAAAGAAACAACAATAGACAAAGCCCAGAGCAAGAAGAAAGGAGGAAATAATAAAGATCAGAGCAGAATTAAATGACACAGGGACTAAAAGAACAATCCAAAGGATCAATAAATCCAGGAGGTGTTTCTTTGTATAGATAAACAAAATCAACAAGCCTTTAACCATGCTCATCAAGAAAAAAAGAGAGATGACACAAATAAATAAAATCAGAAACCAAAGAGGCTAAATACCACAGAAATACAAAGGATCATAAGAAATTTCTATGAACAAATATATTCCAAGAAATTTCAAAACCTGGGCAACATGGACACATTTCCATATATATATATGATCCTCCAAAACTGAGTCAAGAAGAAGGACAAAGCTTGAATAAACTGATATCAGCTGGTTACATTGAAGTTGTAATAAAAAACTCCTGGCACACAAGAGCCCTAGGCCAGAGTGATTCACAGGAAAATTTTAACAAATATTTAGAGAATAGCTAACTCCTATCCTTCTCAACTATTCCAAAAAAATCCAAGGAGAGGGAAAACTCCCAAACTCTTTTTATGAAGCCAGTATTATTCTAATTCCAAAACCAGATAAAGACACAACAAAGAAAGAAAACTACAGGACAATATCACGATGAACACAGATGCTAAAATCCTCAATGAAATATTGACAAACAAGATCCAGCAATATATCAAAAAGATCATACAATCTGATTAAGTGGGATTCATTCCAGGGATGCAAGGATGGTACAATATATGCAAGTCAATATACCATATAAATAATATGAAAGGTAAAAACCACATGATCATATGAATAGATGCAGAAAAAGCATTTAATAAAGTACAGCACCCATTTATGATAAAAATACTCAGCAAAGTGGGAGTACAGGAAGCATAACTCAACATAATAAAGGCCATGTACAAGAAATCTACAGCCAACATCATACTCAATGGGAAAAAACTAAAAGCTTTACCCCTAACATCAAGCACAAGACAAGGTTGTTCACTTTCACCACTTCTATTCAACATAGTATTGGAAGTTCTAGCCGCAATGATAGACAAAAGAAATAAAAGGCATCCAGACTGAAAAGGAGGAAGTAAAGCTGTCACTGTTTGCAGATGACATGATAGCGTACATAGAAAGCCCTACAGACTCCACCAAAAAACTACTCCACCAAACAATTGAATTTGGCAAAATGGAAGGATACAAAGTTGATATTCAGAAATCAAAGGCATTTTTGTACACTAACACTGAAATATCAGAAACAGAAATTAAGAACAAAATACCATTTACTATTGTAACAATAAATAATAAAATGCTTAGGATTAAACCTAACCAAGGAGGTAAAAGAACTGTACTCAGAAAACTATGCAACACTAAAGAAAGAAATTAAGGAAGATACAAACAAGTGGAAACATGTACAATTATCATGGACTGGAAGAATTAACATCATCAAAATGCCCATACTATCCAAAGCAACTAATAGATTCAACACAATCCCTACCAAAAAAACAATGACATATTTCACAGATATAGAACACATATTTCAAAAATTGATATGAAACCATAAACAACCCTGATTAGCCTCAGCAATTTTTAGAAACAAAAACAAAGTAGGAAGGATCACAATATCTGATATCAAACCACATTACAAGGTCACTGTAATCAAAACAGTCTGGTATTGGAATAAGAACAGACAAATAGATTAACAGAATAGAAAAGAGTCCAAAAATAAATCCATGTCAACACAGTCAGTTATATTTGACAAAGGGAGCAGGAGCATAAAATGAAGTAAAAATAAGCTCTTCAGTGAATGATGTTGGGAGATCTGGATGAGTACATGCAAAAAAGAAAAAGAAAAAGAAATTTGACCACCAACTTATGCCATACACAAAATTAAACTCAAGACGGATAAAAGACTTAAATATGTCATGACACTGTAAAAATCCTAGAGGGAAACAGAGGCAGGAAAATTTTGGATATCCCACATAGCAATATTCTTGCTGATACATCCTCTAGGGTAAGGGATACAAAGGAAAGAATAAAGAAATGGGACTGCATTAAACTAAAAAGCTTGTACACGGCTAAAGAATACATCAAAAAATAAGAAAGGAACCAACCATGTGGGAAAACATATTTGCCAATGATTCCTAAGTCAAGGGTTTTATCTCCAAAATACTTTATAAAGAACTCACACAATTCAACACCAGGAAGACAAACAATCCAATTTAAAAATAGGGGAAAAGAGAGGGAAGATGATAGTGAGATAGATGGGAGTGGAGTTCACTTACGAGCTCTGCGCACAGGTGGAATACCTACCCAATCTTCTGAGGAACAGAGTGAACAGCCAATGGTATCCCAGCATACATGAAGGTTGGATGCCAAAATTGTAAAGGACATTGAAAAATCAGGTGGTAATGAGATTGCTTTGGGACGATAAGGTCCCAGGGAACCAGCGTGGGGACCAGGGCAGCTAAAGCCTCAGGCCAGGCACTTGCTAGGCCAGCTGTAAGATTCTTGGAAGAGAGCCAGGTCAATGGCTCCCTCCCCTGTCGAACAAGGAGGTTTGAGCAGCACCAGGATGGACCTGGATGCTTGAAGTTGCTGGGGGGAATAAGGATGAAGTGGCAAACACACAGGGGCGGTGTGCACCCGCTGAGACTATGGACACAGCTGGGTCATTACAAGAGAAATTGGGGAGCTGGGTGACGCCTAGAGAAAGGAGAAGAGCTGGATCATCACAGACCCTGATCCAGATAGTCTTCCATCTGATTGAAAGTTGGGCTGTGAGAGAGAGGCTGGGAGCTTATTAAGAGCGGCAGACTTGAACAGAAGGAATTAGAGGAAAAAAGAAATGCTCTGGGTGGCTGCTTAGGGAATTCTCCCGCAGTGGAATTCTCCAGCAACAGCAGCCACAGCCTCTACCAGCAGTGCCCCTGTAGCATCTGCAGCCTTGACTGTGGGCACGCCCCTACCCTGCCCTCCCCACCAAGCCACAGAAACTGAGGGCTCCTGCCCATACCTTTGGCCCTAGCAGCATGCATGACCCTGCACCGCTGTGTCCACATGAGTCTGACCCCGCTGCCCACTGCAGCTGTGCCTCCTGCCCCTACCACCGCAGCAGCCAAGGCCGTTAGCCCAACCCAGCCACTACTCCCCCACCCCACCTCCACCCTGCCAGCAGCCACTGCAGCAGAGGCTGTGTGTCCAAGCACAGAGCTGGGCTGTGCCTCACGCGCAACCCTGCCACAGCAGCAGAGGAGGCTATACACACATCCCGCCACTCCAGAAGCACGCGTCCAAGGGCCACACTGACAGGAGCTCCCACCCTGCTGGACTGAACTGGCCTGCTAAGAGGAAGACGGAGTTGTCACTCCCTCCCCACCCAACCCCCTACAGAGGAGAGCAGCAGGGCTTATCGAGTCAGCAGACCCCAGAAAGACTTAACTCACTGGGGCAACCGAACTACCCTGAAGAGACTTTGAGAGTCCCTCGCACTTAGGGCAGCAAAAAGCGAAAACTGGGTGTGTGAGTTGCTCCTAACTGGTGCACTTCAAGGACAGCACAACTGGTGGACTGAAGGAAGGTGCAGAAGGGCACTGGAGGCTGAACAGCAAACTGAGGAACTGGGCTGGAGGCTGGGGAACTGTAAAGACTGCAACTCAGACCTGGCACCCATCCTCCCAAAATAGCAGGAAGGTAGAAAAGTGAAACCCAACCCCTCTCAGCCTGTTGCAGTCAGGAAGAAAGGCAGAACTCGCTGGGCCAGTTTAAAACCAGCAGAAGGCCTATTTCTTTTTTCTTTTTTCTTTTCTTTTCTTTTCTTTTCTTTTCTTTTCTTTTCTTTTCTTTTCTTTTCTTTTCTTTTCTTTTCTTTTCTTTTCTTTCTTTTCTTTTCTTTTCTTTTCTATTTTCTTTTCTTCCTTTCTCTCTCTTTCTTCTTCCTCTCTTTCTTCCTCTTTCTTTCTTCCTTTTGTTCTATCTTTTTTCCTTTTTTTTTTCTCCACAAGTGAGACATAAACACTGAAGCGGTGAAAGAACAAGAGTCAGATCCAAAGAGGTATTATCCCAACAAATAAGAAACTGAGAAAAATGGCACTTTTCTACTCCAGACAACTTGAAAGTTATTGTTAATTTGTATTATTTTCTTCATTATTTTCACTTATTTTATTTTACTACTATTTTTTCTCTTCTTTCTCTTTAGTTTTCTTCATTTTGTTTGTTTAATGACATTGTTTCAATGGTTCTCCTTGTTCTCTCTTTCATTGTGTATTTTTAATTTTCTTCCTTTCACTTCACTTGAGTTCCAATACCACACTATTCTAGGTTGGGTACTTCCTATTCATGTTATTCAGATCACATAGATTCTGTCATATGATTATTGCTCCATTAGTATTGTAAATAATTATTGTTCCATACAATTGTAAATACTACACACACCCCTCCTAGATCCTAGCTCATTTCACTGTTTCCAGAACTTTATTACTGTTGTGGTTAACTCTATTCTCTCACACAATAACCTATTGTCTATCCTTTACTCTCACTATATCTCATAATCTGACCTCCCACAAGCTCACTGTTTTCCAGATTCAACTCACAATCCTTCTTGCCTCTAACAAAAGTCTTACCATTTTTCTACCCTTTCTAAAAAGTGACTAGATAGGTGAAATATCACAGTTAACACCATACTTATACAAAGGATCTTGTATCTCTTCTCTATGGGTTGGTAATTTAAATCCCATAGAATACACTCCTGCTGTCTTAATCCATTTTGCCTTCTCCCACCAACTGATCACATAAAAGACAAGGTGGGAGCTGTGAACATCAGTATACCCATTGAAAGAGAGAACCCACCAACAAAGGAAGCACCAACAGATAATAACGGAAGATGGTGATGGACTGAATGGAAGCCACACTAACCTCCACCCAGGGCCAATCTGGAATTACAACTAAACGGTGGAGAAAATACACAGAACAAACAAAAAAAAATAGTGAGAGAGAAGCCTCAAAACCTCAACAGAAAGAAGAACCAGTTTCAACACAGTCTGTCTGCACTTGTACAACAGAATACAAGACATGGTGGGTGGAGTGACCTTCAGTTAACCAGCTGAAGGGAAGGACTCAAGAAAGAAAGACCCAATAATCAAAACCCAAAGATACCCAGAGATCCAACATAAAAGACAGCCTAAGAGCAGCAAGTTCAGGAGATCAAGGAGACTGGACCACTAAGTCATAGGTCTCCAGCCATAGAAGTCCACACCATAAACCCAGGGAGTCAGAATAGATCAATTTAAGAAGCAGAGGCTAACAAGAAGAGTCTCACAAACAATGGGAAGACAAAGAAACATACCAAAATGAACAGAAAAGAGGAACACTCAGAATGAATGCTAGATGAAATAGAGGCAAGTCAACTATCAGATACTGAGTTCAAAGCAATGGTTATCAGGAAGCTCTTTGAGCTCACAGAGAATTACCAAAAACTACAGGGAAACTGCAATGAACTCACTGCAAACTAGATCAACATGAAAAAGGAAATAGAAACTATCAACAAAGGCCAAGAGGAAATGAAGAATACAATTTCTGAATTGAATAACACAGTAGAAGGAATCAAAAGCAAACTAGGTGAAGCGGAGGATCAAATCAGTGACCTGGAGGACAAGATAGGAAAAAAACACCATGAAAGAACAAGAAAAGAAAAGGAGACACAGAGAGACCAAAGAGATGTTAAAGGAACTGCAGGACAACATGAAATGTAACAATATCTGTATGATAGGGATATCAGAAGGAGAAGAAGAAGGGCAAGAGATAGAAAACCTGTTTGTAAAAGTAATGATGGAAAACTTCTCTAATTTGATGAGAGAAAAAGTCACACAAATCCAGGAAACACAGAGAGTCCCAATCAAGAGGAACCCAAAGAGGCCCACTTCAAGACACTTCATAATTAAAATGGCAAAATTCCAAGACAAAGAGAGAATATGAAAGGCTGCAAGGGACAAACAGGAAGTAAAACACAAGAGAGCCCTGATAAGACTAGCAGCTGACTTCACAATGGAAACACTCATAGCCAGAAGGGAATGGCAAGGAATATTCCAAGTAATGAAAAACAAAGGCCTACAACCAAGACTACTCTATCCAGCAATGCTCTCAATTAAAATGGAAGACCAAATAAGGAGTTTCCCAGACAACAGAAGCCTCAAAGAATACACCTCCTTCAAACCAGCTGTGCAGGAGATGCTAAAGTGTTTGCTTTAAGAACAGGAAGAAAAACAGAGAAAGAGAGGAACACAGGTATGAAAAAATGGCAATGAATAAGTACCTATCAATAATAACTTTAAATGTAAATGGATTATATGCTACAATCAGAAGACATAGAATAGCTGAATGGATAAGAAATCATGGCCCACACATATTCTGCCTACAAGACACCCACCTCAGAACAAAAGACCTATACATACTGAAAGTGAAGGGCTGAAAAAAATATTTCAACCAAATGGACAGGGAAAAAAGCTGTGGTAACAATACTCGTATCAGACAAAATAGACTTCAAAAAAAGGGCCATAAAAAGAGACCCAGAAGGTGACTAATATTCAAGGGAAGAATCCATCAAGAAGACATAAACATTATAAATATATATGCACCTAACATAGGAGCACGCAAATACATAAGAATATCTTTGAGAACTTCAAGAAAGATATAGACAGCAACACACTTATAGTAGGGGATTTCAACACCCCACTGTCAAAAACAGATCTTCCAAACAAAATATTCTAAAGATATTGTGGCATTGAACAATCTCCTAGATCAAATGGATTTAACTGATATATAGAGCCTTTCATCCCAAAGAACCAAAACACACATACTTTTCAAATACACATGGAATATTTTCAAAGATAGACCACATGATAGGACACAGAACAAGCCTCAACAAATTCAATAAAATTTAAATCCTACCACATATTTTCTCTGACCACAAGGGACTGAAACTAGAGACCAACCCCAAGGAAAAAACTCAAAACACTCAAAATCATGGATATTGAATAGCATGCTGTTAAACAATGAATGGGAAGATGGAGACATAGAAAGAACACTGTGCCTCTCTGCACAACCAAACTAAGGACAACAACAGATGTAAAAACAAAAACAACCAGAACTGCCAGAAAAATTCAACTGTATGGAAGTCTGACAATCAAAAAGCAAACAAGAAACATTCATCCAAACCAGAAATAAGGGTGGAGGCAGGAAGCTGGGCAGGGAGGACTCATGGCAAGGCAGAGGCTAGAGGACTGGGGCAGGCAAGGTGGTGATTGGCAAACCTGGTGAAGTGGCGGCTTGTGCACTGGGAAGTCCCCCATTTGTGATAAATTGGGAGGAAAAACTGGGCAGCAAGATAGACTGCACAACCCAGGGTTCCATGGCTGGCAAATAGAACCCCAAAACCTCTGACTGAAAACACCTGTGGGGGTTGAGGAGACAATGGGAGAAACTCCCAGCTCACAGGAGAATTCTTCAGAGAGACTCACAGGGTCCTAGAATGTACACACCCAACCACCCAAGAATCAGCACTAGAGGGGCCCAATTTGCTAGTAGGTTGCAGAGGAAGTGACTGAAAACTAGCAGAGAGAGTGCCAAGCAGCATTGCTCCCTCTCAGACCCCTCCCCCACATACAATATCACAACAAAGTGACGTCGTGGGTTGTCCCACCTTGGTGAAAACCTACAGCTCTGCTCCTGATGTGGAACAGGTGTGCCAAGACAAAAAAAAAAAAATGGCCCAAATGAAAGAACAGATTAAAACCCCAGAAAAAATACAACTAAGCTATGACGAGATAGCCAAATTATCAGATGCACAATTCAAAACACTGGTAACCAGGGTGCTAACAGAATTGGTTGAATATGGTCGCAAAATACAGGGAAAAGTGAAGGCTATGAAAACTGAAATAAAGGAAAATGTACAGGGAACCAACAGTGGCAGGAAGCAAACAGAGACTCAAATTGACGGTTTGGAGCAGCAGGAAGAAAGAAACATTGGAGCAGGACAGAATGAAGAAACAAGAATTCAGAGAAATGAGGAAAGGCTTAGAAACCTCCAGATATCTTTTAACATTCCAACATTTGAATCATGGGGGTGCCAGAAGGAGAAGAGGAAGGGCAAGAAATTGAAAACTTATTTGAACAAATCATGAAGAACTTACCCAATCTGGCAAAGGAAATAACTTCTGCATGGCTAAAGAAAACAGCATGAAAACGAGAAGAGAACCAATTATATGGGAAAACATATTTGCCAATGATACCTCAGACAAGGGTTTGATCTCCAAAATATATAAAGAACTCACATGACTCCACTCCAGGAAGATTAAAAACCCAGTTAAAAAAAATGGGCAAAAGTCCTGAACAGACACTTCTCCAAGGAGGACATAGAGAGGGCCCAGATGCTCAGCATCACTAGCCATCAGAGAGATGCAAATTAAAACCGCAATGAGATACCACTTCATAAAAGTCAGAATGGCCATCATAAGAAAGCAATAAGCAACAAGTGCTGGAGAGGATGTGGAGAAAAGGGGACCATAGTACACTGTTGGTGGGAATGCAGACTGGTGCAGCCACTGTGGAAAACAGTATGGAATTTCCTCAGGAAACTAAAAATGGAACTGCCTTTTAACCTGGCAATTCCGCTGTTGGGATTCTACCCTAAGAACCCTAAAGCAGCAATCCAAAAGAATCTGTGCACCCCAATGTTCATAGGAGCACAATGTACACTAGCCAAGTGCTGGAAGCAACCCAGTGACCATCAGTAAATGAGAGGATCAAAGAAGTGTATTACATTTACACAATGGAATACTACACAGCAGAAAGAAAGAAGGAACTCCTACCCTTTTTGACAGTATGGATGGAACTGGAGAGCATCATGCTAAGTGAAATAAGCCAGGTGGTAAAAGACAAACACATACGATCTCACCTTTAACTGGAACCTAATAAACAACAGAAACAATATAGCAAAATATAACCAGAGTCATTGAAATTAAGGACAATCTGAAAATAACCAGAGGGATGGTGGGAGGGGACAATGGGGGGAAGGGGAGAAGGGTTTTGAGGAACAACTGTAAAGGACACATGGACAAAACCCAGGTGGGGGTGGAAGCAGGGGAGGGAAGTGGGGATGGCTGGGTTGGGGAGGGGAGTGGTGAGGGGTAAATTCACAGAACTGTAATTGAACAGCAATAAAATGATTTTTAAAAATAAAGAGAAATAAAAAATAAAAATGGGCAAAGGACCTGAACTGACACTTCTCCAAAGAGGACATACAGATGGCCCATAGACACATGAAGAAAATGCTCAACATCACTAACCATTAGAGATATGCAAATTAAAACCACAATGAGATACCACTTCACACTGGTCAGAATGGCCATCATTAGTAAATGAACAAACAGCAAGTGCTGCTAAGGTTGTGGAGAAGCAGGAATCCTAGTACGTTATTGGTGGGAATGCAGACTTCTGTAGTCACTGTGGAAGACATATGGAATTTCCCCAAAAAACTAAAAATGAAATTCATTATTGATCCTGCAACCCCACATCTGGGACTATACTCTAAGAATTCTGAATCACCAATTCAAAAGAACCTATGCACCCCAATGTTCATAGCAGCATTATTTACAATAGCCAAGTGCTGGAAACAGTCTAAGTGCCCATCAGTAAATGAGTGAATCAAAGAACTGTATTACATTTACACAAATGGAATACTACACAGCAGAAAGAAGGAACTCCTACCCTTTGCAACTGCATAATGGAACTGGAGAGCATTATGCTAAGTGAACTAAGCTTCCTGGGGAAAGACAAATATTGTTTGGTCTCACCTATAAGTGGAACCTAATCAACAAAACAAAAAAGTGAGCAAAATAGAACCAGAGAAATTAAGAACAAAGTGATAGTGACCAGAAGGGGGGGGAGGTGCATAATGAGGGAAAGAATGGGAAGCAGCAAGCAAACAAATGAGAATAGAGGACTCATGGGCATGGACAGTGGTGGGGTACTGACTGTGGAATGGGGGAGGATGGAGTAAGGGAGAGCAGTGGGGAAAAGATGGGACAACTATAACTGACCAACAATAAATTTTTTAAGTAATACATTTTTAAAACAGAGAAAAAGATAAAAGAATGGAAAATGGACCAATGAAACAGCAGAAGCAGAAATCAAGGAAAAAATACCATTTGAAATAGCAAAAAGAAAAATAAAATACCTAGGTATAAACCTAACCAAAGAGGTAAAAGACCTGTATTCAGAAAACTATATACCACTGCGGAAAGAAATCAAGGAAGACACAAACAAATGGAAACATATACCATGTTCATGGATAGGGAGAATTAATATCATTAAAAT